>PVLD010018796.1:0-38092 GCA_004027595.1 Dinomys branickii
GACTAAATTTGCATGTCTGTATATGGGTCCATACATCTACAATTCGAAGATATCAATGGATAAAGCAACAACTACTGTTGAGACCATATCACCTTGTCTATAGATTAGTTGTGATTGTACTATTTTCTATGATAATGGGTGTCTGTTTGTCAATATGTTTTTGTACTTTTATGTTTCTAAAATAAAAAAATAAATAAAAGAAATAAAAAAATAAAAAAAAAAATAACCACTGTTAAGACCATATCACCTTGTCTATAGATTAGTTGTGATTGTACTATTTTCTATGATAATTGGTGTCTGTTTGTCAATATGTTCTTGTACTTTTATGTTTCTAAAATAAAAAAAAAAGTGTAAGGTAATAATTTTTATCATTATAATTTTTCAAGTCCCTACTATAGCTCCAATGTCATATATCTTAAGCTCAAATAACTGTGTCAATAAATACCTTCAGATGTATTTATCTATTCTCAACTCACAATTCCACTTGAGGCAGAACAGCAGTGTTGTTTATAGTTTGAAAACCTTGACACAGAAATGTGAAAGGAATCCTCCGAGTCTGGGTGACCCTCACTGTTACGCGGTCTAGTTCCAGACCATAAAATACGTGGAAGGACTAAATTCAATTTTCCTAAGGCTGGATTTGCTTTAGCGAATCCACAAATTCGCTAAGTTTATACTAAGTCTTGTTTCTACTTATAGTTGTCTTTCCCAGCTAGAAATTCTCGGTTTTATCAGACTGAATAAAAGAACTGTGCCTCTTAAGAACCCAGGGACACTGATACATGACCAAAAGGATTCTGTATCCATGCCAGCACTCAAATGTGTTCTAAGGGCTCCTTAGAAATAATAATAATAACCAGACAATTAACTTACCATAGTATTTCCTAAAGAGATTGCAGAAAGGGCACCCCTACAAGAAGTGATAGAAAAATTAGATCTGGAAAAGCTATGCCTTAAAAACTAGCACATATGTGAATCAGGGTCCAGGAGCAAAACCAAACAGAAATCCAGGCAACCAGCCCAACTAAGGTAACATGCTGAAGAGGTTACTTGAAGGCAGAACTTAAAATAAGCAGTAGAATAGAAATCTAAAGCAAAATGGAAGCAATTTGAGTCAGTAGTTTATATCACTCTTAAATCTGTTAAAACTGGATTCAGTCTGAATTCCTATTAGCTTTGCAACCCAGAGGAAGTTTTGTACCTCTGTGTGTCTGACTCTCATTGTAGAGGAAAATGTTAGGACCTACTTGCACAGAGCTTTTGAGCCACGTAAATGAGATAATACACGAACAGCACTCAGTGCTATATTTGCATTATAATAACTGCTCCAAAACAGCAATTTTTATTAACAATGGGTGAGAAGTAAAGACTAAGGTTTGCCAATTGCCTGGACACCTAATTTCAGGTGCTTTATAGTCGATATCTAAAAGCTGAGAGTAGAGAGTCTATCTAAGGAATTGGATTTACTGTTTGAAACATCTCTTGAGAATCAGGACAACACACAGCTATTGTTTATTAGTTAACAAAAATCTGTTATACTGCCTTATTAATACAGTGACATGATTAAAATATGCATCAGAGATTAATCCTAAAGTGGTGTTTGAAATAGTTGGGACAAGAATGTCTTGTTAAATTCATGTCTTATAACTACTTTTTAAAAAATAGGACCTGTGTTTACTTAAGGTGTCTGGACATTTGCTCACAAGCATTGACTCCCCAGAGACCGTCCTTTTATACTGTATGTCACTGAGTCTCTTCTACCGTGTATAGGCCAAAGGAATTTTCTAAGTATTTCCAGGCTCAAAATGAAACAAAAGATAGAATCTTCAATATGCTACAATGATTTCAGATGGCTAAATTGTGGAATCATACAAAAATGAGAGAACAATTGTAGATCTCAGAAACTGTCGCAGACACATCCACTTTACTTACTGCACCACATTTATAGCAAGCTTATTCTTATCGATGGATGAAACAAAACACATGTAAAACATTATTGGTCTCCAGAAATGACAAGTACATCCTACAAATGAAACCCAGCCTGTGACCTCTCTTTCCCTGCCTGTATGTCTAGAGACTCACTTCATGCCAGGAATCCTGCAAGCCAGACTCACAATTGCTAAGAATAATTGCCGTTTTCTATGTCTGTTCAGGCATGACGCTCTGAAAGGAAGAACAAAGCACAGCAACTTCAATTAACAAACACAAGTACAATATCATTCTGTTCTACATAGATTCATTTTTACCCCAAGGATATTACAATACATCACAAACTTGAAGATTGTTCCTATAACGTCTGTCATCAAAACCAAAACCATATACTTAGATCCATATAAATCACAGCAAACCTGCATTCCCACAGCAAGAGTCAAACATCCACCCTATGCCATGGCCTTCAAAACATCGAAATAATTGATGAATAGTCTTCTTTGCTCATCTCATCACCAAGGTTTCACTTCAGAACAATACCACATGATGAGTCTGCTGTTTTTGATGCTAACACTTGAATACTGTTTTCATAATTTAGGATGCGACATGCTGTTCTAAATCGACATGTTTGTAAGGGATTCCATCGTGTCAAACAGAGGGGAAGGGAAAAGCTGACAGCAGGCATTTGTTGGGTATGGCCAGATCTCTGCTGGATCCTGTTTTCACTGCACAGTCCCTGAAGCATGCAAAACTTACCCCACTTTTATAAAACCATGCATGCATGAAACTGAGGGTAGAATTTCAAGTAGGAATTGATGACTTAGTAGAAATATGCATCATTTCCCTATATAAAGAGAAACGGAGACACACCAAGGAAACACGTTGTTGCTGAGCGATGTGATTAAAAATTCAAGAGCCCTTGTTTGAAAGGAAAAATCTCACAAAGCTCATCAATTCTGTTTAAAGGTAGACACCTTCAATAAAAATAATTGCACAGGAGAATTAAGTACTAGCATTTTGGAGGTGTTCTGCTTTTCTGTGTGTGTATGGTTAATACAGAAAAATTACTAAAGCAGAATGGAAATAAGTAGATTTATGCAGCAGATTAGTAAACACGTACTTCTCAAAGTACAGCCATTCCAACTATTTTAAATAGAAACTTTGTCTTCAAAGAAAAATCCTTGCTTATTTTTAAATACTCTAAATTTGATGGTTGGATAACTAAACTTTCTAGGTTTTTGAAATCACATTTCTTAAAAAGCCATTTTGGGCCCCGCAAAAATATTGACATGTTCATAACTGAAACCAGTACAGAAACTTTTCAAAAAAAGGAAATAAGATCAATTTACCATGGGTGATGATACTTTTCAAAGATCTCAGAAAACAGTTCACATTAAATTCTAATTTTAGATATTTCAATAATTGAATTACGTGTCAGACTGTACAATTTCATGGCTCTGCAGTTTTCTGGTGTGGGTTGCAAATTTAGAGAACAAGTAGTTCGGAGCAAACGCAATGGAGTTTGTCTGCCTAGGCTCAGATCTCACGTTCACCATGTATGGTTTGACCCTGAGCATGTCACTTGTTAACCCAAGTCTTTTTTTTTTTCCCCATTTTATTTATTTATTTATTTTAAATAAAAGTACAAAAACATATTAACAAACAGACACCGATTAGCATAAAAAATAGTACAATCACAACTGATCTATAGACAAGGTGACATGGTCTCAACAGTGGTTATTGCTTTATCCATTGATATCTTTGAAGTGTAAATATATGAACCCAGATACAGACATGCAAAATTGGTCAGACCATTAATCCTCTCAACAACAGAAAAACACAAAAACCAAACATCCAAAGACAGAAAACAAAACAGGCAAACAACAACAACAACAAAAAGTCTTGACTGCCTCCTTTGAAAATGCAGTTAGAAACCGTATCTATGTCCTAGAGTTGTGGTAAGGATTAAAAGGGTTTAACACATAAAAACGTGGGTACATGAGACGCACACATAATTCTTCGATTTTACTCTTCAGTACCTAAGGGTTCTACTCACCATCTCTGTTCCTCCTTTGTCCATCTTTTCCATTGTTGCGCCTCCATTCTTACTCTTTTCGGTCAAATCTTACTCTATCATTATAACCAGTTCTCCATTTGCAGGGAGATACTCTTGATAGTGAAGTAAAAGTAAAAAACAGAGAGAGCTTTTTATTCTAAAATATCCTCTACAAAAGTTTTATACTGAGGTACTTTAATTTGAACTGGTAAGTATGAGGAAAACACTTTTTACAAAACTGATGCTGAGTCATATTGGTGCACTGCTTTGGAGCAGACCATTAGAGATGGAGAGAGTAACAGGCCGTATTCTCAAAGAATTCACCATGTAAGGTAAAAGAACACAGCAAAACACTTCCACACAGATGCATGTATGTCCATGAATTGCTTTGCCAGACCATACACCTACTGGAGACTAACATAGTGTCAGGGAGAAAGAACAAAATACTATACGCATCTTTTTCCCTCCTTCTGCCTATCAGAAGGATTACTTTCAAAGCAGGATTAATTTAGGGCTGGAAAAAGAAGGGGACCTTGCAGAGAACTGGAGAAGTTTGAGCTTCTGGAATGGCTGAACGATGGGGATCCGGAAGTATTAAATCTTAAAACTATGTGTCTTGGTTACTTTTCTCTCGTTGTTGAGACGAAATACCCAAAGCCCAAAATGAAGAAAGGAAAGGTTTATTTAGCTTACAGTTTGTGGAGGTTTCAGTCCATACTTGGCTGGTTCAGAGGCAGAATGGCCGAAGGCAGAGGACAAACTGCTCAGGGCAGCAGAGCACAGCAAAAAGGCCGGAATGGCTGTAAGCAGCCTCCTTTTTTCCCCTACATTGTAAACAGCCTACCCCCACCCAGGGGTCGTGAACCTCTCAAACAATATCCATGCCCTCCTCTTCCACAGGCTCAGGATGTTTACAAAGTAAAGTACCCCAGCTTCCTGCTAAATCACTCATTAGTTAAACCTGCAGATTCCCCAAGTTGACACTATGTATCAACCATAACACTATGCCAAAGAGAAAACCCCATAATAAGGAAGACAAGGTAGACAAAGGGGAGAAAGGATACCTTAAAGGTCAAGGATCTAGGACAGTAGACCGGAATTCAAAAGTGAATTTACGTTTTCCCAGGGTCCATGACAAAGATGAACATGGGATATGAGTCTGGATATAGTAGTAGTGAATGCATATTTAAGTGCAACATGATATACAGTTTTTGCTGATGGTATACATCTGTGTGAAGAATGAGCGGATGAAAACACCTACGAGAATAGGGCAGAGAGTGGGGAAGGATGCAGTTTGAGAGTTGAAGTTAATTAAGGCCATAGAGGGTAATAGTGGAGGGCTATTCCTTGATACATAAAAGGCATCAACTGGCAGTAGTACAGCCTAATATTAGCTGGATGCTATTTTTTTAACTTGTGAGTGTGAGGAAGTGATGTCTTGGCCTGTAGTATCCTATGGACAGGATATTTGGGCTGGAAGGAAAGAATGTTTGGCATTCTTCTGTGTTGATATTTTTCTGTGTCCCAGTAATAGGGCCAATGAGGAAAGATGCAAGCATGGTTTAAGGCTTAAGTAATAAATTAAGTGTGTTGATGAGAAATAGAACTATTTCGCTTGCACTTTGTTCCCTCCAAGACTCATG
Organism: Dinomys branickii; assembly: GCA_004027595.1. NCBI lineage: Eukaryota > Metazoa > Chordata > Mammalia > Rodentia > Dinomyidae > Dinomys > Dinomys branickii. Next base: position 5,629 of record PVLD010018796.1, read on the forward strand.
TTGAACTGAAGTCTCCAATGTAACACTGCTGCAAAATGTGGGACCTTTCAAAGATGATCAGGTCTTTAAGAGGGATTAATACAATTCTCATAGGACTAGATTAATTCTTCCAAGAGCTGCTTATGGTAAAAGTGAGTTCAGCTTCCTTAGCTCTTTTTCTCTCTGCTTGATGTTCCTCTTTGCCCTTCCACTGTCTACTGTGAATTGCAGTCACACGAGGTCCTCACTTGTTCCCTCTTCTTGGACTTCCCCAATTCTGGAAGCACGAGGCTGAACGAACTCCTAATAGCTAAATCCCTGAAGCAGCCTATGTGTCCATCAGCAGATGAACGGATAACGGAAGTGTGGTATTTATACACAATGGAATACTACTCTGCTACAAGGACCAAGTCCTCATTAGTGCCCTCTTCCTGGACTTCCCACAGTCCAGAACAGGAGGAAATGTGACAATAAAAGGTTCAGAAGAGAAGAGAGATAAATGTAGCTTCCTTTACAAGTTGTTTAGAACCAATTTTATGAGTATTGCCCTCCATAGTAAATAGTTTTCAGCAAGTTAATACCTTTTATAAATGAAAATATTTCACAACTGTGTAAATTTAATGCCTTAATTAATCTTCAGGGCATGGGACAGGTTGAATCCATTCAGAGTCTTTGCTTTAAGGGGAAAAAAAACAAGCTAGCTTAAAATTTTAAAAGGGAGAGAAGTTTGTTCTCATGATTCAAGGAAGGCAAGTATCAGTGGCTCTCTAAGGACTTACGTGGCAGGGATTCATGGAGATGATGCCATCTAGTAATTTGGCTTTCTTTACCTTCCATCATCCCCACCTTCCTCCAGGGTGACTTCCTGTGTCAGGGAGATTCTGATCGTCTCAATTCGAAGCAGTAATCCACTGCTGTGATTAAGAGAATGGAATTATTGATTGAAAAATCTACCAGAGAAAATGCTGAGAGAATTAAAACCTAAGATTTGCTACATACTATTCAAATAGTCCTTCTAGGAGAGTTGATCCTAAAAATGGAATGTTAATTTTTCACTCCATCCTTCCACCACTGGACAATATTATTTCTGTGATTCAACCTCTGAACTCCAAGTTTCGGTATGGCTGCCCTTAAATCCAGACTTCTTTGATAGATAAGAAATGTGTCAAAATGCAATTCATATGTTGGAAATTTTTGTTAGAAAGTACAGATGCCAAGAAACCATAAGTTAAGAAATTTTCTTATATAATATATTAAAATAGGTGCTCTGGAAAGTATATTTCCAAATGATATTCCAGATTAATATACTCTGCTTTGAAAGAAGTCTAATTCTATTAAAGTTAACTAAATAAGCAACAACTTCTAGATGAATATAGAAGGATATAGAAGTAAGAGCCAGTGCTTCACCAGTACCATGGATGAGATTCATTACCTGATCATTGTTACAATCAACACACACACAAATATCTACTCTGTTCCTGCAGTCAGACTGAGATGATTGCCAAATACCTTGTGAATGTCAGAGTCAACCCCTGAAGCTGTTCCTACCATATGAAGATTTCCATAAATCCATTTTTACACTAAAATGATGACTTGTCAGTAATTAAAACTAAGAACTTCAAAATATGAAATCGCACCTCCACTTTAGTTAAACCCATAGCATCAATTTGTAATCAGCAATTTACATCTGTAATAAAGTGAGGAAAGATCTCTGCACCATTTATTTCTATGTGTATACACATACCTAATGCTTATGGATTTATTGCCCATTTCTTGTAATATACTTTCTTTTCATAAAAAAAGCACTCTAAGCCCACAGCATAAGTCAGCTGGAGACCTGTTCTGAAAAGTGAAATAGTTTTAAAATGTAAAATGCCCAGAGGCAGGGTTAAGTAAGATTGGGCTGTGTACTAAGAGATATTCATGTTATGACCCGAGGATCTGTAACTCCAGAGAAGTGGCCAGCTCCAGCTTCTAACAGGCTGAAGAGTAACATTAGCATTGATTGGAGCAGTGGCTGCCAGCTTTCTGCCCTACCTTACAGCTACAAATTGAGTACTAGGTGATAACACCAATAATAAACGAAAAATTGAAGAAGAAATGCAGAAACGAGGTAGAATGTTGATTTAATTTTTTAAACATCTAGAAAACACAGCAAGGCTTCATTCCCTTGCTTATATGTAAAGCTTCAATAAGATTTAGAATCTGCACATCTGTTTGAAAAAAAAAAAAAACTCATGTAAGAATAGTATTTCTAACCAGGAATGGTGACCCATGCCACCATGGTGTGATATTATCACTCAGTAGGCTGAGACAAGAGGATTTGCACAGGTTTGAAGCCAACCTGGGCAACATAGTGAGTTCAAGGCCAGCCTCAACTACATAGTAAGACCCTGTCTCAGAAACACACTAAACTGTTTTTTAAAAAGTAACACAATTCTTATGTGATTTCTGTGCTTAATTTATTATTGCTATAAGGTATCAGCAGAATAGCTATCTTAAAGTAACTGGGATATTTTGTACTGTCTGACACAATAAGAAACTTGGAGATCTCTTGGACCAGTAAGCCTCGGTGAGCTGTCTGGGAGCTGGGGTCCTCTGGCTTCCCCCCACCACCACAGGAAGGGGCTTTGGGCTCGGGAAGCTTCAGTGAGCTGTCTGGGAGCCCAGGACTCCTGTCTCCAATTCCTGGCACCATCTGAGGATTAAACTGGAAAATAAACAAGTGAGGAAAAATTTAAAATTCTCATAAATTTTCATTAAAGACAAATTTGTGCTGGCCGGTTAAACTGTTCACAAACTGAACAAATGTGTCTCTCAATATGTAAAAGTAATACTCTTTATACACTGTCTTTTTTATCTTTTCTCTTCTTTTAACCACCATCCTTTAAATGAAAACATCATTATACTAAAGTATTAATTAGATCCCCTCTGCTCTCTTCCCTCATATTTTGAGGTGGCATAAAGTTTTTTCCTCTGGAATATTTTTTCTCTAGATTAATGATGAGTATATACACATCAAAAAGGTAGATTTTTTTTAAAACACTATAAATTAAGGAAATAAATAGAGATGCTTGTAAAATGCTTAAAAAAGATCCAGAAGAACTGAGCTTACATGTCCTGGTCATGATTTACTATGTGTGTGACCTTGACAAGTCCACTTTCCACCATTCTTAAGTTTTCTCATTTATATTAATATAATTCTTTCACAAATGCTGCCTATTTCAAGAGTCAAAACTTTTAAAAATATAACTATCAATGTGATGTAAAATTTGAGTGCTATAAAAATCTCAACCATAACTGAATTTTGACAATTATAAAAGAGCCAAGGATGCACTATGAATAAGGCTTATCTGAGTTGCTTTTTTCATTGCTGAGACAAAATATCGAACACCCAAAGTTAAAGTGGGAAAGGTTTAATTAGTTTGCAATTTACAGAGGTTTCAGGCCATAATGAACTGACTCCAAGGCAGGGTGGCATAGCTGAAGGGCAACAGTTCCTGGCAGTACAAAACAGCAAAAGCTACAAGTGAGAGAGGGAAACAAGCCTCCTTCTGTCCATTTTATCTTCTCTAGATTGCTGGGAATATGGTGGTGCCAGTCTAATCAGTGGACTGATCCAGAAATTACCCACTCTTAATCCCAGCACCCTTAATCCCAGCACTGAACCATGAATCAGTCATAAATTCTAGATTCACCTACCTCCAAAGGAAAAAAAAATCTAAAAGCGCATAAGGTTCTGGGGGAACATCTAGACACAAAGCATAACAAGGCTAGACCAAAATTAGAACAAGTCAAACATAAAAATGGTGAGTTTAACACTCATTATCATCAAATGTACTGGGTGACAGAGCATACACGTGCTATGTTGCAGACATTTCATTGAGTCATATGTCAGAAATCCTTCTCAGTGCTAAATAAACAAGAGATACTTTGCTTACACATGCACATCTGATTTATTTCACTTATGAGTATGGTCTTTAGCTGTGACCATTTACCTATGAAAGCCTCAAGTTTATCTTTCTTTATAGCTGAGTAATATTCCATTATATGAAAATGCCACAATTTTTTATCCATTCCTCAGTGGAAGGACATTTGGGTTGCTTCCAGAATTTAACTATTACAAATTCTGCTGCTATAAACATGGGTGCACATATATCAGAGTGATATGATGCTTTCAGATCTTCTGGGAAAATACCCAGAACGGGAATGGTTGGGTTGAATGGGACCTCTAGACCTAGTTTGCTGAGAAATCTCCAAACTGATTTCCACAGTGGTTTTACCATTCTACATTCCCACCAGCAGTGGAGAAGAGTGCCTGTTTCTCCACAGCTTCACCAGAATTTGTTATTGGTTAATTTCTTAATGCTAGCCACTCTTACTGGGATGAAATGAAATCTCAATGTTGTTTTCATTTGCATTTCTCAAATGACTAATGATGTTGAATATTTTCTTATATATTTATTTGTCATTTGTATTTCTTTACCTGAGAAGTGTGTATTGATCTCAGATGCCCATTTCTGGATTGGGTCTTTGAATTTGGACAGGTTCATGTTTTTTTAATTCTTTGTATGTTCTAGATAGAAGACCTTTGTCTGAAGGACAGCCAGCTAAGATTTTTTTCCCCTTTTTGTGGGTTTTCTTTTTATTCTGCTGGTGATTTCTTTAGATGTGCAAACCCTTTTCAGTAAGCTGAGGTTCCAGTTGTTGATTCTTTGAAGTCTTTCCCTCCCAGTTTGGTTTTTGTTCATGAACTCTCTGCCTACCCCATGTCTTCAGGATTTTTACCTACTTCTCTTCCAATAGATTTAGTGTTTCTGTTTTAACATTGAGATCTGAGATCCATTTTGACTTGAGTGTGGTGCATGGTGATAGACTTGGATCTATTTTCAGTCTTCAGCAAGTGGCAAGTCAATTTTTCCAGCACCATTTATTAAAGAGACTATCTTTCTTCCAGTGAGCTTGTTTAGCCCCTTTGTCAAAGATTAGGTGGCTGAGTGTGTTTGTGGTTGTGTCTGCATCTTTCAGTGTGTTCCATTAATCCTAAGATCTGTTTTTTAGCCAATACCCTGTTGATTTTATTACATAGCTTTGTAGCATAATTTCAGGTCAGGGATTGCGATTACACCTGACTTATGTTTGTTGCCCAGGATTTCTGTTGCTATTCTGGGTCTCTTCTGTTTCCAGATGAATTTAAGGAATGTTTTCTCTAGATCTTTGAGGTATGCTAATGGTACTTTAACGGGAATTGCATTGAATCTGTACAACAATTTTGGTATGTGGCCATTTTCGCAATGTTGGTTCTTCCTATCCATTAGCAAGAAATATGTTTTCCATTTACTGAAGTCCTCTTCGATCTCTTTTTTCAGAGTACTGTAGTTTTCATTGAGTAGATCTTTTACTTCTTTGTTAGATTGATTTCTATATATTTCAATTTCTTGGATGCTACTGTGAAAGGTATGGTTTCTCTCTCAGTCTATTTGTTGTTTGTGTACAGGAATGCTATTGATTTTTGAGTGTTGACTTTATATCCAGCTACACTACCGAATTTGTTGATTAATTCAAGGGGTCTTCTGGTGGAGTTTTTGGCATCTTCTGTATAAAGTATCAGGTCATCTTTGAATAGTGATAATTTCACTTCTTCCTTTCCTACCCTTATTCTTTTTATTTCTCTCTCTTATCTAATTGCTCTGGCTCATGCTTCCAGAACTATGTTGAACAGGAGTGGTGACAGTGGACATCCTTGTCTTGTTCCTGACTTTAAAGTGAAAGGTTTTAGTTTTTGTCTGTTAGGTATGATGTTGGCTGTTCGTTTGTCATATATGGCTTTGATCAGATTGAGGTAAAGACCATCTATTCCTATTTTCTGTAGGTTTTTTATCATGATGTGCATGTGTAAGCAATGTATTGTATCACCTGTGTAAGAACCCAAAAGTGTGAATAAAAATTAGGAGGTATGATAAACATTGTGAAACGAAAAGAAGCAGCTCAAAAGTAAAGAGCAACTGGGGTGAGGGAAAAGAGAAAAGGAAGAAAGGGATAATTATGTGTGTATGTATATGCAGGAAAGCTAACATAGTTGTCCTACTGACTTCTATCACTTTATTGAAAGGAACAGTTAATAATTAATTATTTGACCAATCTTGCATGTCTATATTTGTTTTCCTGAACATGCACTTCGAAGTTATCAATATATAATACAATAACCATTGTTAATTCCCTGTCACCTTGTCTATAATCCAGTATTGCTTGTACTATTCTTGTGCTACTTGGTACATGGCTGTCTTTTTGTTTATATGTTTTCATTCTTTTACTTTTAAAATTGAAAAAATAAGTAAATCAATAGATAAATAAACAAGAGATATGAGAGAGCTCCACAGGTAACCTGGCAATGACTGTGCACCTCAGTGATGCTACTGCGATGCCTGCACAGGCACAATGAGAACACTGATGCACACCATCAATCCCACCTTGGGGAGGAAGTAGCAGGTCAGGGAGGTTTCTGGGAAAAGATAATACCTCACTTGCAAGAGGGAGCCCTAAACAGAGCAGCCAAGCAAAAGCCAAGAGAGAATGAGAGGCCAGCACACAACAGGACATCTGCAAGTTTCAGCACCACTAGAAAGAAGAGAGGATGGGAAGAGCAAGGAGATGGCTCAAGGCAACTTAGCAGGAGTCATGTCCTATGGGGCATTTGCAGCACATTATATATCACGACTTTAGTCTTGGAAGCAATAGGAAGTTGTTAAGCATAACAGGATTTGTGTTTTAAAAAGGAGTGGCAACACTGTGGAGCACCAAAAAGTTATCCCAGAGATTTATTGCAATGACCAAAGCAGGTATTGTGAGAAACTGATGCAGGGTATGTGGTTCATGTGAGAAAAAGAAAAGAAGAAATTACATCAAGACATGTATCAAAGGAGTGTCCATATTTGGCAAAGAACTGACATGGGGAAAATGCAATAGAAAGATTCAAGTGCTTTCCAGAGAGCTGTTTTATGGGCTGGGGCACCCTATATGGACCATGAAAGGATATGATTGTTCAATGAACAGTCCATCCATGGGAACGGAAAAGAACATGATTGTTAGATAAAATGATGGTGGGCCTGAGGACTTGCAGGAGGAGAAGCAGAACACAATGGAATTTAGTCTGGAATACCTTTAATTCATAGTAGATACTTAAACACAAATACTAGGTCTGGAGCTCAAGATGAAAGTATCAGTCAAAGCTACAGAGCCAGAAGTCATCACAGTAAAAATGGTAGAAAAAGTGATGGATTAGCTAGGTCAGCACAGTGAAAATAAAGAGGGAAAAGCTAGAACATTAGATACACTAAAGCATAGAACTAAAGACAAAAGATGGGCAACGCTAGCAAGGTGAAGTCTGAGACAATCTAAAGATAATATATTTATTGTATATTATATTCTCATTAACCTTATAAAAATGATGAGACTTTAAATAAATTATAGAGACTTCAGCAACCCTAAGAATATTTCAGAGCCCAGAATGATGCGTAAAAAGAATACAAGAATGAAGGTTGCAATACCTACAAATCAGAATGATCTCTGCTATAGCTAGTTAATTTTAAATCAATTCCAGAATTTCCTAAGTTTTAAGTTCTTAATCTTGAAAATAAGGAAATTTGACTGGACAATGTCAGGTCCGCTCCAACTGCAACTACCATGATTCTTCTCTGTTGTGTCTAATTGGTCAGTAGTTTGCCATCCTCTGGCTCATCAATTATACGGTCATTAAATGCTCCACTCACTCATTAAACACATATTTTTGTGCAGCACCAATTATTTTCTAGGTACCTTCCAAAGTGCATGGGTCAGAGAAATGAGCAGAACAGCCAAAGTTCTTTACATCAAGGACGAGTACAGGGAGTGCTGTGCAGGCTGGACTCTCTGTGTACATACCAACCCGTTCACCGCATCACCTCTCCTTCAAACACAGGAAGACGCTGCAGCCCAGGGACATTCTCACCAGTGCTTACCAAGGGCAAGGGAGCCCCAATTTACACTGGGCACATTCCTAACCCTGGATTCAGTGGTCTTCCACCTGTGAGTGAATCACTGCCAATTGCCCTGATTCCCACCCCAGGCATTGTTGTCTCCTGCAGACTACTCTCACAGGGCACATGGAGGCAGTCACAGATTCCAGTACACCCCCGACTCCATGGTTCCTTGCCAGCAATGAACTTGCCTGCAGATTCCACCATTCTGCCTCATAAAGGGAATAGTGGCCCTAAGGCAAAACCAGAGGCAATATCAGATTCGACCTGTGAGATAGTAGAGACAACTGCTTAAGATGGTTTGTTTAGGTTTGGGAGTAAAAAGGAAAGAGGTAATTCTGTTATAACTCCGTGCATTCAGACCACACCCAAGACAAGAAGGGAATTGTAGGCATCCCATTTGGGACCCTTCCTGTCTCTCAGCAGCTATTCCTATTGCCCCTCCCTTTTCTCCAGTAAATTTTCCTACTCTTAACCTCAAAAAAAGAGGAAGGGAACTGTGTGAATATTCAGGCTTTTTACCAAAGTGGTCATGTGTCCATTGATACACATTCTTTTATTGGGGTATGTGAACTGAGTTCCCATCAGGTAGATAGAGAGATATTGTGTGTGTTTACTATGATTTACTTGGTGTTTATTTTCTCTCCTTCTCCCTGCATAGTTGCTTCAGTTCAAGCTCTTGTAGCAATATTATTCTCTTATTTTTGTTTTCCCACTTTTTAAATTCTTTCTCTCAATGCTTTTAGTTCACCATATTTGTCTCTGTGCCTCCTATCCTCTCGCATTAACCTTCTATCCTCCCTGTTCTATCCCTTCTGCTTTTGCTCGGCTTAGCTACCCCATCTTCTATCGACTCTTTTCTACTTTACAAGGCCACAAATATATTAACAGCTTCTAACAATTTCATAGCTTTCCTCAGCCCCAAAGTGCACATCCCTCCTCCTATATCTCATCTTTGCCCCACAGATATCTTCTTAATACTCTCATTACCAGCTCTTCAACCCAACTAAAAGTCCTCCAGTAGAACCTGACCTCATATCTAATTTTCGCCTACTATTATTCCCTCTATTTCCTTCCCCCCACAGACTTGCACTTCTCTTTCACCCATACCTCAGCCTCTCCCCTCCAGTTCTCCTCCACATCACACAGCAACTGCAAATAACCGTGGAATGTAGACTGCAAAGAGTATTGACAAATGGTGAAAGTGTAACCGCAAGGTCTATCATATATAAGCAATGTACAATCAAATCTGTTGCTGCTATTACAAACAGAAGTGATTCTTCTCTTGAAAGGCACAAGGATGGTGTCCAAATCACTTAAATTAAATAGCTAAATGGATAAATACTATCTCTCAGCAAATAAATCTGAAAACACGTCACAAGTGCTATCTTACTGAAAAAGATCTCCTTATCAATTACAAGCTCTCTGCAATTTCCTTGACCTCAACTATCAGCCCTAAAAAAAAGAGAAAAAACACTCAAGAAGACCAATGAACATAGGAGCAAGGGGAAGACAGGGCAACAACAGGTGCCCAAGATCTCCCAGCTCTCCTAAGGTAGATCTGCAGGGACAAACGGAGTGGAAAGGAAACATAAGGTAACAGAGCTCTAAAGATTGAGAAAAGAAGAATTAATGCAACTTGGCAAGTTCATGAAAAATAACAACTCTGGATGAAATATATACATTACACAAAAACGTGAAAAGAAAAGCAAAGGAACCATCAACAAAGAAAGCATACCACTGGGAGTTAATTTACACTGCTCGGTAATATTTCTCAATGTTAATGGCCTCAACTTCCCAACTAAAAGACACATGATCTGAACTTTATGGAATTACACAAAACAACCTATATAGAATTGGAGGAAACAAAACTTAGAAGAACTGATCAAAACATTTTAAGATAGGAATGACAAATTGACCAAAGTTATAGATTCCATGAAAAGGCATCAGACAGAAATACCAGTATTTTTTAAAAAAGGATCAAATTCATAAATTTCAGAAATGATCATTGTGAAGACAGGGTTTCAGAAGTTGGGGACACAAGATAAATTATGATGAATTGCTTAGAGAAGACTAAAAAAAGAGAAGAGAGAAAAAAACTCACCCAGCAGCTACTAGATGATGCTAAGAAGATGAACCTAAGGCTAACTGAAGTGAGAGAAAAACTAGAAGCTAGCGCACTTGTAATCATCAATTTTTTTTACAGGAATCATAACAGAAAACTTCCTATATATGAGAGAAGAGTTCAATGCACCAGTAAGACTCACATAATACCAACAAACTACAATTAAAATAACAAAATAACAAGAAGCTTCCCAAGACATAATTAAAATGCCAGCTGTCAAAAAAATTCAGAATTTTAAAAGCAGACAGAGAAAAGCAAAACTCACATATAAAGGAACCACTTTGAACTAAGCAGATTTCTCAACACAATATGTAAACTCCAGAAGAGCTTGAACTACAGTATTTCAAGCCCTAAAAGCAAATAACTTCCAACCCAGTTTAATATATTCAATGAAAGTTTCCTTCAAAATAGGAGAAAAAGGGCATTCCATGGAAAATAACTATTCAAGAGACTTATACATACCAAACCAGCAACCCCAAATATACTCAAGAGTATTATAGACAGATACAGTGAAGATGAGGAAGTCAAAACTCTGGATGAAATGAATATGTCAAACAAAATACCTGAAGAAAAAAAATACAAAGGAACCATCAACAAAGAAAGAGCACACGGGAGTTGTTGTACAATGCTCAGTAATATTTCTCAATGTTAATGGCCTCAACTTCCCAATTAAAGATATAGATGGTCAGATTGGATCAAAAACCATAAACCAACAGTCTGCTGCATTTAAAAACCTAATCAATCTCAGAAAAGATTTATAGACCAATGGTGGTAAGACCTTTTAGAGACTGCCAAAATGCAACCACAAACCCACTTATTTGTAGCAAAGTAGCAACCTTGTTATTAAACCTAAATACTAAAGTTCTAACTTAGGAAAAACAACTCATACAGTAACACTTTTTGCCTTAAAAGAAAAACCACAGTAGCATGCATGCCATAGGTTTGTCATAGGCTAAACATCAAAGGATGGAAACCAATATTGGATGCATCAAGACCTCCAAAAAGCAGGGTAGCAATTTTACTTTCTGAAAAAGTAAATTTCTACTTAAAACTGATTAGAAGAGACAAAGAAGATCACTACAAACTAGTTCAGAACCCTACTACAATAGAGTACATATTGTTCTCTGCAGCACAGAGGACCTTCTACAAAATAGTTCACATATTAATCCACAAAATCTGGGCTGGGGATATAGCTCAGTGGAATAAGCGCCTGCCTAGTAAGTGCAGGGTCCTGAGTTCGATCCCCAGTACTGCAAAAAAAAAAAAAAAAAAAAAAAAAAAAAAAAAAAAAAAAAAAAAAAAAAAAAAAAAAAAAAAAATCCACAAAATCTGCTTAAATAAATATAAAAGAATCAAAATCACTCATTTACTATCAGCCCATGTGCAACAAAACTAGAAATCAGCTAAAGAAACCACAGAAAATTTAGCAACCCCTAGAAATGTAATAACCCACTTATGAGTGAACAATGGGTCACAGAAGAGATCAACAAAGAAATTAAGCAATTTCTAGAAACAAATAATGATGCCAATACAGTACACTAGAACATAGACTCATATTCCTCACCATGTACTAAACTAAGATCAAAACAGATCAAAGACCTAAACATTAAAACAGAAAAAGCGAACCTACTAATAGAGATAAAATAGATAAAAACACTTGAAATCATAGGTGTAGAAAAGGATATTCTAAGCAAAACTCCAACTGCACAAGAAATAACAGCAAGAATTAACAAATGGGATTATATCAAATTAAAGCCACACCAAAAAGCCATTGTCAGAGTTAAGATACAAACTAAGGAATGGGAAAAGTGTTTTGCAAGGTATTTCTCAGACAGAAGATTAATATCTAGCACATATGAAAAATTAGACCACCCAAATTAAAATACCCCATCATGAAATGTGCAAGTTAAATGAATGGACAGATCTCAGAAGTAAAGTTGGGCAAAAAACATGTGAAAATATGTTCAGCCTTGCTAGCCATTGGAAAAATGCAAATTAAAACAAAGCTAAGATGTCATCTTATACCAGATAGAATAGCAATCACTAAGAAATCAAATAGTAAAATGCTGGCATGGCTATAGTGTAAAAGGAATCCTCCTGCGTTGTTGGTGGGAATGTAAACCAGTACAGCCATTATGGAAATCACTGTGGAGATTTCTTAGAGAACTACAATTAGAAATTCCACTTGATGTAGCTATTCTCCTTAGAAGTACCTTCCCAAAAGGCTTAAAAACATCATATTACAGAAATAAAGGCATACCATGTATCACACTACGTGTTTACATCAGCACAATTTGTAAATAACTAACTCCTGGAGGCAGATGAAGAGGCAAATTGATAAGTAAAATGTAGTATCTATATAAAATAGAATATTACTCAGCTATAAAGAAGGATACACTGGACACATTTGCAGGAAAATGGATACACCTGAAAAATATAATGTTGAGTGAAATAAAACAGACACACAAGTTTGAATACCATATGATACCTCTCACTTGAGCAGGGCAAAAGTACAAATAAAGAGCAAAGTAAGGAGCAATAGAAGGAAACAGGAAGACAGATCTTTTGCAAATGGGAACGGGTCCAGGATACTCGGGAAAGGGGAGAGGAGGAAGGCAAATAAAGATTCAGTATGTGTGTGTACATATGCCAAATACCCAAACAACAATAACGGAAATGGGGGACGGGGACCTAGAGATGGAGGGAGGGAAGGATGTGCAGAGGAAAAAGGGGTTAAAAAAGAATCAAGGTGTGTTAAGTGCATGAACCTATTCCCAAGGATGTGTGTAAACTTCATGTACAACAAACATGTACTAAGAAAATAAATTTTAAAAATAGCATCAAATATCAAATAAAACTCCATAGTAATCAAATCTCATTTAATTTGTCAGAAAACCTTGTGTCTAATTGTTGCAGGTCTGTTTCTCTGGACATTAACATGGAGGACCCTTTGGCTTTCTTTAAATAATTTTGTGGAGTTTTTAACTTTATTGCAGGAAGTATAAGCATTTTAATTATATATAATTACATCAGCACTTGCTAGCTTTGTGCAGATGACACATGAGTTGAACAGATTTTAGTAACTGGTACCCTTGTCATCCAAGCTTTCCCTGTTGCCTTTCATTACCCAGGTTTGAGGGGAAAAAAAACTAGTGCAGAAAAAAGGTAAAAAGTATGTATGCTAGGTAAGAAAAAATACATTAAAAAAGAGGAGGAAGAAAAGTGAAAAGAGGCCAGACTATACAAAGAATCAGCAGGAAGAGCCTTCTAATAATAAGATCCAGGAATAAAGGGCTGGCCAAGGTGAAGGTACACCACGCTCTATGGAAGAGTGTCAGGCTTAGATGAAGGTTCCTGCTGCAGACGTAGGTTCTGATGAGGAAGAGCCTGGAGAAGTAGGGATCGTCCAGGGACTTAATTTAAGGTAGGAAACATCTGAGAGTTTTGAACAGAGGAGTGATATAATTTGACATTTTAAAAAATTTCCTCTGGGAGCTTTGTTGTCAAGATGAGCAGCAGGGCCAGTCAGAAGTCTACTTTAATAGTCCAAGTCTGAGATAATGGAATGTTGGTCTACACCGGTAGAGGTTCCTTTGGTGAGAAGCAATCAGATATTTAAGCTATGGACAGATTTGGGGATGGAGAGAAGCCTGGAAGGACACACAGAGAACAAAGGACGCAAGAAGATTTTGGACTAAGAAAATGGAAAGCTGGAGGTACCTCTGACTGACATGGGAGGGGGGAATGAATCTCAGGCTTTGAAAGAATCGAGAATATTGCTGTTAACAGGAGCCACACTGGAGATTTCAGATAGAGCATTAAATATACGATTCTGCATAGGAATTATACACATGGTGGCTACTGTGGAATGAATGCGTGTGTTTTCCTAGCCAAACTTATGAAATGAGGTGTTAAACCTTAATGTGAAGGCATAGAGAGGTAATTAGGTTCAGATAAGGTCATGAAGCCAGGCCCTACATGAAGGAATCAGTGGCTTTGTCAGAGGAGAAAGAAAGGCAAGAGCCCTCCCTCTCTTCCCACAAGGCGAAGACAGTGAGGAAGGAGAGGCCTGCAAGCTTGGAGGAGAGTTCTCATCAGAAACCAAACCCACGCCACCTGGAGTTTGGTCTTATCTGCCAGCACCGGGGTAAATAAGCCTCTGTTATTTATCTTTTGTATCTTGTTATAGTCATCCCCAGCTTAACAAGACAAGAGCCATGAGCTTAAATAAGGCACCTTCTTAGGACAGACAGTCCGAGGACACAGTCTGAAGCACCCTCACTACCGAAGTTTGGAGAGAGGATAACCCAGCTGGGAAGCTGAGGAGGTCAAGGCAGAGAAGAATAAGAAAGCTCGATTCCAGAAAGCCAGAGATGAAAGGATTTTAAGGAGGAAGGATGATCAACTGTGGAAACGGCAGCAGGCAGATAAGTATGTACAGTGAAGATGCTGTTGCACAGTTAGGGAGATGTGGAAAGAATCGCGATTAAATGAAAGAGAAATAAAATGCAGGCAGTGAGAAGAGGCAGCAGCATCAGGGAGTGAGGGTTTGCTACAGTGGGAACAGAGGAAGGATGCAGTGGCTAGAGAAAAATGTGATTAAAAAAAGGTTTCCTTCATAGAAGGTGTGACGCCATTTTTGTGTGACACTGACAAAGGTTTGGTGTTCAGAAGAACACTGATGATATGAAGATGGATCGTTTCTTGGAAGAACACCCTTGACAGAAGTTGATGAGATCCAGTGCAGCAGAGAAGGTGAGGCCTCAGACTGACCAGTGGTGTACGAGAAGGGAATGCTCAGCATAAGCATACAGGTACCTTGGTATATCTCGTGGAATAGATGTGGAAATTCTTTTCCATTACTTCTCTTTTCTCTGTGAAGTAAAAAGCAATTGTCATCAGCCAATAGGGAAAAGCAATGGGGGTATTAGAAGTTTAAGCGAAGAGAAAGCATAAAATCCTTTACTCGGTAAATTGATAGAGAAAGTAATAGACTCCTTCAGCACCCCTAAAAGCCCTTCCTGAGGCTTGGAGGAATAAATCTAACATTAAGCCAATCGTCATCGTTTTATTTTTTTCTGGCTCCGTTCAGCTGCATGGATACAGCTATGGAGAGCGGTGAGATTATCCTACAGGCTGAGTACCCACTCAACTAAAGGTTCAGAATTAGGAATAAACAGTGACTAGTTCTTCATTCCATTCACAATGTTTAGACAATGGCAGGAAAATACACAAGTGAAGGGGAAGCAATTTAAAAATACAGAATAATAATAGAGAACATCCAGAGGGAGACGGTATCTGCTAGAGTAGGGCACACTCAGAAAAGGCTAAATGGAGGTTATATAGTAATTCATGCATCAGGAGATTTCACACCTGAGATGGTTAATCTTACAGGTGAACTTGACTGTGCTAAGTGATGCCCAGCCATCTGCTTTGAAAAAAAATTTGTGAATACACTTCTGAGGGTGTTTCCATAACAGATTAGCATTAGAATCAGTACAATGACCCAAGGGAACTACTCTTATGAACGTAGGCAGGCTGCCTCCAGTCTGCTGAGAGGCCAGATGGAACAAAACAGCACAGAAGGCAAGTTCACTTGCTTTATTCTTGAGCTGGGACACCCCTCTTCTCCACCTTTGAACATCAAAGCTCTGGATCTTGGGCTGTTGAATTCTGGGATTTATATTAACATGTTTCTCGCATCCCCCCACTCCTCAGGCTCTCAGGCTTTTGGTCTTGGCCTGGAATGCACACCATCACTGATCCTGATGCTCAAGCCTTCAGACTTGGACTGAGTTGGGCCATCAGCTTTCCTGGGTCTCTGACTCACAGACAGCAGCCAGTGAGACCTTTCAAGCTACACAATAATGTGAGCCAGATCCTGTAATAAACATCTTTTCCTGTTGATTCTGTGTCCCTGGAGAATCCCAACAATCACAACACACCCTTGGGATTCATAAGTAACTGAGAGAAGAGTGAGGTTCTTTGTTTCCTCTTTTGATTCCACTCATTTCCACTACAAATATCCACTGAGCTGATCATTACCAACTGCACAATCCCACATTGCTTCCTACTATACTCCGAGTAGGTTTACACATCTATTGCTGTGGACTGTCACATCTTTATGGCACAGTGAGAGTTTCTATTTCTGTACCACCTTATTTTGAGTCTGTGAATTGAATTTCATTATCAAATTACTAATTGGTTTCATTGCAGCCTAGTTCAAATAATGTTTTAGTGACCCAGATTTTGCGGGGGAACTACCACGTTTGCTTCCTCTTCCATCTTATTGACAATAGTTGATTTCCAATGACCTATTTTTCATTTGCTGTCACAGTCAGACCTCTTTATAGCAAGCATTTTTACAAGTGTGAAAAATTTGTAAAATATTCCTTAAACCTGAATGTACCAACTTATGTTGGTTTTATTCCTCCTCATTATGATATGTACTGAAAAGTGAATAAAGATTTCCTGGCCAAAAAATTGAGAATGAAAGTTTCAGGTCTAAAGAATCACATCAAAAGGTACAATGAAATAGGAAAGTAAGCAAAACCCACAAGAAAATACACCATTGTCCTTCAGACACCATTTTCCTAAGATGCGTCAAGATGCCATTCTCAAGAAGGGAGAACTCCCGTCCCAGCCCCAGAGGGAAGAGATGGATCCTAATTAGTCTCATTCACAAACAATGATTCCACTTTCCTTGTCAGTGAAGTAATTCTGGTCAATGACACATGAGCTGTCCAAAGTGGAGTTTAGCGGTAAAGATTTTGTTACTGCTACAAAGAGACACTAAAAAGCTGTCCTTCCTCTTCTGCTAAACAAGTCGTATTTTCATATGTTTTTGGAACTACCACTGCTACCTTACAACCCAAGAGGACCAGCCCAAAGCTGGTCACTATGGTAGTCTAAGGGTGAACATTTGATAAGCCTGCGTATTGCAAATGATGTCATCTTGGCTGACTGGCTGAATCAGTCAACTAAGAAGATGCTCCCTCTTAGGATTTATGTTTCTGTGACCTATTAAGTCTAATTTTTAGATAGGAACAAAGGAAGTGAAGAAGGAAGGGAGAAAGAGTAAAAGAACTGAGTTAGGGAGGGAAGAAAAAATAACTAAAATATAGAATTTTTAAGCTGTAAACAAAATTTTGACTGGCATTTAGGGATCTGTTTATGAAGTTTTCTTACACAGGTCACAGACACAAAAATATTATGCACAACACAATTTTAAAACTCTGATTTCATAATCCTAAGATTCAAGTAGAATAAATGTTCATCCAAGCTCACAGTGCTAATTGTAATGGAGTTAGGACCCCGAGCTGGGACAGAGGCTCACGATTTCAAGCCCAATGTTTAAAAGTGCCAGTGTAACCATTGTAAGATCAGAAAATAAAGATGATGTCACTTCTCCCAAATCACCTCAAAGTTTTATTGCAAAAAAAATAGTGAAGTAACATCTGGGATTCATTTCGAATTCTATGTAGTGTTATTTCATCATAAATACAAAGTACTCATGTTAAAACCAGTGCAATTACTTGAATTCAGATAAAGTTATTTGATGCATAAATGACTTAATTTCTAATCTGTTAATTAAAACCACGTTGCCACATAAAGATTCGTAATTTTCCTCTCTTTACATTACCTTTTATTAGAAGCTGAATAACATTGTATTGTGGATGATATTGAATTTCTCAAAATGTACAATAACATTTTAACCAGTTCTCAGAAAGATAATAACAAAGTCAACAGCCATTTTCCCGTTTTCCAAGGCCACATCTATCATCCCTTAAAAACGCACTGCTATGCAAATTTTTGAAGAATTTTCATACAGTCCATGCTCAGTATTTACCTATTGGAAAAATAAATGAATAATTTATTCAGAATCAGTTAAATTATGTCCCACATTTTGGCACAAGCCAGAATATTTAACCTTTACACTTCTTGCTATGTTCTTTTTCATCCTAATCTGTTCTCAGGTAAAAATTGTTAATAATATCTAGTGTGTATCATATAGTAAATACATTGTACACATGCACATAAATATGCATACATGTATGGATACATGCATATACATGCACACAGGCACAAGTACACATTGCATAGCAATTCATTTCCTTGTTAATAGTATTTCCCGGGGGCTGGGGATATAGCTCAGTGGAATAAGCACTTGCCTAGCAAGCGCAGGGTCCTGAGTTCAATCCCCAGTACCGCAAAAAAAAAAAAATAATAATAATAATAATAATAATAATAATATTTCCCAACTTCCACACCAAGGCAAATAAACCTGATGGTATTTCCTGAGCAAAAGGGCAAATGAAGGCAGACCCTCACATTCAATCTCTCACTTTAATAATCTTATCCCTCCCCCAGTCCTTTAGATAAACCTGTGCGTGGAGATTGCCTCTGGTTGAACCACTCTGCAAGCAAACGCGTCTTCCCTAGTTGTGCAAGAAAGATAGCTGTGAAGCTCGGTTGGGTCAGTAACCACTCACTGACTGGACTTGTGCTTCCAAATTCTATTGCCTATATTGGTGATAATCATTAAATATATTAACCTAATAAATTTGTTAGCTTTCTTCTTCATAATATAAGAGGTTTGCATAATATAGTCCATACATATATTATTAAATGTTAATAACAGTAACAGTAAACAAGCCTCCAAAAATCTACCTGGGTGGCTAGATAGGTAAGTAAGAGATCTTTGCAACTTTAATCATTTCTTCCTTCTCATCAATTTTCCTTTGAGTTGCTATTGTCTATATTTTTCCTAACATATTTATGTTTCTTCTGTGATTTAAAATATATAGGCATCAACTTTCTTATTAGACACTCACATTATTATCAAATCCCTACTTATATCTGGAATTATAACTACCTCCTTTCCAGTAGGTACTACTCTGGACTTGAGCCTGTACTATTTCACTTTTTGAATCAGAGTCAATCATTTTTTTCTGGAAACTTGATTTTTTTGTTAGAGTCTTTTTCCCATTTCATTAATTTTGTGTCCATCTCTTTAATTTACTGCCTTCTAACTATTTAACATCCCTGTTGTTTTTATGCATTTTTGACTTATGAATTCATTTCACTTTTAACATTTACATTGCCATGATGTAGAAATTTAGATGATCATAGCCTTTCTAAGATCCACTGCATACCCCAAGTTTTGATAGGCAACACTTAAATTTTTCTGATTTCTAATTAATTTCCTCTTTAACTAATAGATTGTGCTTAAGCATTCTCTCTCAAAAATCTCATCACCCATAATAGGAGGAAATTTTTTACATAATTATTTCTAACCTATTATTACATTGTCATTAAGAATATTGACTATATGTTAGCATTTTTGAAATTTATTGAGATTTCCAGTGAAGTCTGGAAGTTTTGAAAAGAGGCTGTGTGTACTCTGAAACAATATCTATTCTCTGTGTTAGATACCAGCTTCCATAAATATTTATTAAATCAAGATCTCAATGGCTTATTCAAATTTGCTATTCTTATTTCAATTCTATCTTGTTCTGTATTTCAGGGAGAAATATATTAAACTTCTTTCTCCGATGGTGGGTTTGTCAGGTTCTCTTTGTAGTTTCTTCTTTATGCATTTCAATCCATTGTGCTTAGAAACTTTGAATTAAGAAGATTAGAAATGATTTCGGCATTTATAGAACAGTGGGAGTAAGGCTGAGGGCCACGCTTACCACAATAAAGCCCAGAGCCTGATACAAGTGACAGGAGAGGAACAAAGTACTCACGTCTGTCACAAGATGCACCGGCTTTTTTGGCTCAGACTCCTTGATGTAAGTTTTAAAAACCTCTGAAGATGGAAACACTCTTTCAAATCTGGAAAATGTTTTTAGGGGAAGCTGTGGAGATGAGGTTTCTGCCTTAATTTCTGTTTCTTCTCCCCTCCCTCAGTAGCGCGAACATGCCCTTCTCAAACCTTCCATCCCAGGACTGCTCCTTCCCACTCACTTCTCTTTGCCTCTGTTGCCTTCTTTCTTCTGTATCTCCTTTTCTCTGGCCCTGTTAACTGAGCGTGCAGGAGAAAGTGAGGGTTTTAATTTGTTTTATTTATTGAATAATGCTTATATTTATGAAATGTAAATAATGCTTATTCAATTCAAAAATAAATACATTGTTTGAAGCAAAAAAAAAAAAAACCTCTGCCAGACTTTTCATCTTTTCAGATCACCATTATGATGTTTTATATTTGTGTCTACAATTATTTCTACTTCCCTTTGGTTCAGCAACTATTGATTTCATGTTTAAATCTCTTTTCCCACACCATATTCTCACCATCGTTTTTACAAGGAGATTCTAAGAAATAAGTGTGATCCTCTTGTAATGTTAAGCCTCTCTTGTAATTTTAGAATAAAGGAAAATATATGTGGCTGATTATTTTAAAGATTAAAAGTATTTTTTAAAACAGTAGAAATTTTTGTTTGAAAAAGAAACTGGTCTAACGGGAGCAAGGTCAGTCTTTTAAAATACAATCATTAAATATCCTAGAGCTATGATACAAAAGAATCAATCTTCATCTTGATTGTCACTAAAGAGTAAAATCATATTAAATTTAAGTAGTAAAAGTATCCCTGAGGTTGCTATGTCTTTGGGTAATGCAGCTATGATAGATGATGTTTTAGAGCTATAAATAACTGGCATTTAAAGCTTTATGTTATGGCTGATACATTTTGTCAACTTGGGGAGTCTAGAGGTTTGGCTGAGTGACTCAGCAGGAAGCCAGAGTGCTTACTTTGTACATATCCTGAGCCTATGGAAGAGGAAGGCATGAAGATTACATGAGTGCTACAGGGTGGGGGTAGCCTGTTTACAATGTAAGGGAAAGAAAGAGGCTGCTTGCTGCCATTCCTCTCTTTTGCTGTTTTTTTTTTCTTTTTTTTTTTGCTATGCTCTGCTGCCATGAACAATTGCCCTCTGCCATGTGCCACTCTACCTCTGAGCCAGCCAAGTATGGACTGAAACTTCCACAAACTGTAAGATAAATAAACCTTTCCTTCCTTCATTTTGGGCATTGGACATTTTGTCTCAGCAATGAGAGAAAAGTAACCAAGACACTTTATTAAAAAGTAATTATGATATGAAGCAATACAAATATACTTGCCACTAAAATTTCTCCACTGTTCTTATAATTTTCACATTATATCATGTACACTCATATATATACACACTTTCATTTCCTCACACTATCAAGAGATTACATGAGAAGAATCTCGTCGGACATCAAGGAACCCCTGCAAGGCAGCTTGAAGGATAGTTTGCATTGCATTTTTGTGTAGTTTTCTGTCAAGGTGATTTCTATGGTAACCCCTATTTGCATCCTTTCAAATGGTGGTAAAATCTGACACATCCCGTTAAATATTGATAGCAGTGTTTCATCCACTCGTAAGCTCACTTGAGAATTCATTTTATCTACTGACAGAGACCATTCTCATGGTATCAAGGCAGAAAGCTTTTCACTGTTAAAATGTTAATTAGATTTTTATAACCATTTTTATAGTTCTGCTCTTCATCTTGATTGCTACAAACATATTTATTTACAATTCCATAATGTCCTCATTAATATGCCATGGTAATCTGCCCTAGCGCACAGAAGCTAGCTTAATAACAAGCTACAGAAATATATCCTTAAAGACATCTGTGAAACATCTGTAGAATTGTAATGATGCAGAATAACTTCTCAGCAAATGAGACAATAAGCAGATTATACTTAAGGTCAGCATTCTTTATGACCATAGCCTGTCTGCTAGCATAACTATATCAAGCACTTAATAGCACTGATACCTCTGCCTACTAATGGTTATTTTCTAGATTCCTTGCTCATTAAAAGTAACATACATATGTCCCAGCATATCCTGATGTCTAAAGTAATGGACACAACCATAACATTCCTCATACACATTTTCCTCCAAAACACATCAAGGAGTTTTGCCACCTCATTCAATCTTGTGTTATTCGCCTAAGCATTTACCTCATAGAACACATAGATGCTAAAAGGCAAAGCGGCTTACCTCTACCCATATAAAAGATACAAATTGACAACAGAATTTCAAGTTATATCATAACAGATGTCCAGCTAAATGTTATCTGCCTTTTTCTTAGAGTTTCTAGTAGTGTTTGAAGTAAGAATATTGTTTGTGTTACCTTGGACAAGCCATTACATTTATCAGAACTTACTATTTTTTTCCTGGAAAGGGAATAAAAGTAAATATCTCAAATAATATGGAATAAATATTCTTTTGTTTGTGTCATTTCCCCAAAGCTTAGCAAAAATCAAAGTATACAAGATTAACCCTTTGGCTAAGTGAATGACAGGTAGATCGACACAAATGATGCCTTGGAAAGTGCAAAGCACAAGGTGTTGTACATGAAGATACATATGCACAATGCCTGTGATGTTTATAATGCATGTACAACACATGTAGATATGCATAATATGTTAGTTTTCTACTTCTGATGTAACAAATCACACCAAATTTGGTACCTTGGTAACAGCGTAAGTTATTATATCATTCTATGAGTTTGAAGCTCAACATGGTCTTAAGAGGCTAAAATCAAGGTTTAGTCCAGGGCTAAATTCCTCTCTGAAAGCTGTATGGAAGAATCCTCTTTCTTTCTTCTTAACTATTCTCAAAACCAGCACATTCCTTCATTCATGGACTGTCCCTCCACCTTCAAAACCGCCAGTTTTCACCCTTTGATGACAAAAACACTCAAGGAATGAAGAATAGGAGAACATTACATTAACACACGTAAAGCCCTATGACAAACCAACAGCTAACATTGTTTCAATGGTGGAAAATCAAAATCCTTTTCCTAAAATTAGGAAGAACACAAGGAAGCCCACTCTCACCACTTCTACTCCATAAAGTACTAGAAAATCAAGTCCAAACAATTAGACGAGAAAATGAATACACAACCACATAAGAGAAAAAATAAAATATTCTCAGTTCACATATGACATGATTTTACATAAGAAGACCTTCAAAATCACAACACACACATACACAGATACATATAATAATAACTAATAAAAGAATTCAGCAACATTATAGGACACAAAAATAAACATACCAAAATTTCTGAATACTACATAGTTTGTCTTATATGAGAAATCCAAAATGTAGAGAAAATAGCAAAATAAAAGATAAATAAGAGGAATTAGGAAGACAGATCTTTTTCAAATGGGAAGGAGATAAAGAGATGCAGAGAAGGGAAGGGAGGGCAGGGAAAGGGTTGAAAAAATAATTGAGATGTGTTATGTACATGTCCTAACATGTCAGAAGAATGTGATCATTATGTACTATAAACACGTATTAACAAAGTATTAAAATTAAAAATAAATAATTTTAAACATCCATTTAAAATAGCATCAAAGGTAATAAAATACTTAGGAACAACTTAAGCAAGAAGTCAAAAGACATGTGCTTTGAAACTATAAAACACTGCTGAAATAAATTGAAGACACAAATAAAATAAAAGATATCATGAATCCATGAAGGACAATACTTTTAAAATGTCCACCCTGTAAAAAATAATTACAGGTCTAGTGCAATCCCTAACAAAGTGCCAATGGGCTTTTTGGAGGGCCAGGAATATGCAAAACATACTAAAATTCATCTGGAATCTTAAAGGATCATAAGTCACCAAACAATCTTAAAACATAAGAGAAAAGAAACTGAAGGCCCCTCACTTCCTGATTTCTGGCTTCAGTTTTAGACTGCTTGGGCTGCTATAACCAAATTCCACAGAACAGGTGACTTAAACAACAGAAACTTATTTTCTTACAGTTCTGGAGGTTGAAATTTCCAAGGCCAAGGAGCCAGTTCATTTAGTTCCTGATGAGGGCTGTCTCTGTAGCATGTAGACATTGGCCATCTCTCTCTCTGTGCTTCTGTTCACATGTGAAGGGAGAGCCTTTGTGTTTTCTCCTCTATTTACAAGGACATTAGCACTATCTTGTTGGGGTCTCATCCTTACCACTTGCTTTAAACTTACATAAACCTTCCACAGACTCTGTCTCCAAGAGTTGGGACTCTAGCATAGGAGTTTGTGAGGACACAAAGTATCAGTCCACATCTACCACAGTAGGCAAAACTATATGTTATACAGAAAAAGACATATACACCAATAGATCCAAATAGCCTAGAAATAAGATCTCATGCATATGGTCTCAAAAAGATGCAATCTCCATCAAAGATGCCAAGGTTATACAACAAGGTAAGAAATCATCTCAAACAAATAGTATTGCAAAATCTAGACAGCCACATGCAAAGGAAAAAGGTTGTACTTTTATCTTATATCACATACAAAAAATGAACTCATAAGACTTGAAACTGTAAAAGCAAAAGAGAACAAAAACTAGAAGCAAAAGGTAAAGGCTTCTTGCCATTGTTGGCTATAACACTAAAAGCACAGACAAGAAAAGTAAAACTAGACCAATAGGATCACATCAATTTAAAAACTGATGCCAAGCAAAGGAAACAATCAAGTGAAGAACAACCTATGGAATGGGGGAAACATTCCTAATCCATATATTTAACAAGGGTTTAATATGCAGAAAATGTAAAGAACTCCATAACTCAACAACAAAGAAAAAATTACCTGATGGAAATTGAACAAGGGACTTGAACAGACATTTCTCTAAAGAAGATATATAAATGGGCAGCAAGCATGTGAAAAGATGTTCGTCAGGAAACTACAATATTGTTTAATGGGTACAGAGTTGAAGTTTTGAAAATAAAAATGTTCTGGAGATCTATTGAACAACAATATGCAGAGGTACGCAAAAACTCATACAGTTAGTAATACCACCATACTATACTTTTAAAAATGGTTAAGATGGTAAATTCTATGGGGTCTTTTAACCATAATTTGTTTTTAAAATCAGCATGGTTTGGGTGTGATAGCACGTGCTTGTCATCTTGGAAGTGTAAGGCAGGAGGATTGCTGTGAAGTCAAGGCCAGAATGAGCTACATAGTGAGCTCAAGGTCAACCTGAATGATATAGTGAGATTCTACCTCAAAAATAACCCAACAAACAAATAAATAGATGATAGATTGACAGATACATAGATAGGTAGATAACTAGTAGCATGGTGACTCTCCCACTACTCTGTAGCCGTCTCGAGTGCCTCTGACTTCCCTTCTTCCTCCGTCACCCATTTTCAAGGACCCTTGTGACTACATTAGGCCAACCAAGAAGATCCAAGATAATCTCCCTGCTTTAAAGTCAACTAGTGAACATTTAATTCCACTGACACACTTAATTTGTTTATACTCTGCAACTTAACACACATTCACACATTATGTCTATAAATACTTTTCTGTAATTATTAGACAATTAACTCAAAAACAACCTGATGTTTGAAACTATGGTCCCAGTTTTACTTCTCTTGTAAATAAGAACATATTCAAAATCTTAAAACTCAGCTTTTCTACACCTCACTCTCTTTTCATTACTAATTTCATATAAAACATATGAGTATCCAAAGTATGTGAGGAATTCAAAGAATTTAACATCAAGAAAACAAGTAACTTGATTTTTAAATGAGAAAAGCACATGCACTGACATTGCTCAGAAGAAGACCTACAAATGACTAACGGACATATGAAAATGCTCACTCAGTGACCAGCACAGAAATGCAAATCAAACCATACAGAGATAATGTCTAAAACTTCCTAAAATAGCTACAAAGGGTAACAAGTGCTGGAAAGGATACAGAGAAAAGGGAAGTCTTACACACTTTAGGTGAGAGTGTAAATTATCATAGCCATCACAAAAAATGGTTAGTGCCCTCAGAAAACGCTAAAACTAGACCTATCATGTGATCCAACAATCACTTCTGGGTATACATCACAGATATTGAAATCAGTATAACAAGATTGCACTCTCATATTCATTTCAGCATTAGCCATAATAACAAAGATATGGCATAAAACTCAGTGTCTATCAGTGGCTGAATGAAGAGAGAAAATGTGGCATGGATACACAGTGGAATACTATCAAGCCCTTAAAAAGAAGGGAAATCTTAACATCAGTGCCAAGAACGGACTTAGAGAATATCCTGCTAAGTGAAATAAGCCGGCCACGCAAAGGAAGTCAAATATGACATGGGCTCATTATTTGTGGAATTAAAAAACATGAAATAAAACTCACAGAAGCAGAGGGTAGCGTGGTAGTCAGCAATTGCTTGAGATGGAGGACAAAAGTCATAGTGGTGTAGATTGGGGACGTGTGAGCCGGAACGCGCAGTTGCGGTGAGGCAGGACAAATAGCTTCTGGTGATTTTTATAGCATGGTGACTGTAATTAATAACGCACTGTATATTTTACAGCTGCTAAGAAAGTGCACCTCAAATGACCTCACCACACACCTGAAAACAAAAATGACAAATAATAAAGATACGTTAGTCTGATTATAATAATCATTTTATAATGCATGTACAAATCAAAACACATTGTACACCTTACATATATAAAATTTTGTCAATTTACTTAGTTTTTCCATTTTAATATAGTCTTAGTTTTTTAAAAGAGAGAGAAGTAGAAAAATAAATGAAATAGGGCTGGGGATATAGCTCAGTGGAATAAGCACTTGCCTAGAAAGCGCAGGGTCCTGAGTTCGATCCCCAGTACCGCAAAAAAAAAAAAAGAAAAATAAATGAAATAAAAATTTTTAAGATATTTCAATGGTTAATAAAATACTTATTACACATAAACATGTATATACATTATTTCATGCCTATGTATTTTTAATATGTTTTACCCAAGTATACATAGAGTAAAATCAGTAACAAAGAAACAATATAATTACTTTTCTACCTTTTCAGCTCCTTGTTCCTTTCTCAAAAAACAAAACTGAGCATGGAAAGTATGTGTTTTTTACACACAGGTTATTTTCAGGTGGACTTACCTATCCGAGAAATGGGTCTTCACTCCACCACAGTTCTTCCTATTCAGATTGAACTAGTATGTATCCATCTGCATTGTCCAAAACTTTAATTATTAGCCACATGTGGCTATGTAAATATGAATTAATCAAAATTTAATAAAACTAAAACTAGTGTGATTTCTCAATCACACTAGCAACATTTTAAAAATGCAGCTGCCACATGTGAATAGTTAGCTATGCTGTTGAACACCACAGATACAGAATATTTCTATCATCTTAGGGAGATTTTTGTAGGTTTAAAGAGCAGACATATATAAATACAGGGAATCCTACTAATTATATAATTAGTTCAAGTTCTTTGGTTCTCCCATTTTTCTAATACTGTATTTCTCATGTTTAAATAGCACATGATGTGTATTTGCCCAACACATTTCAGAATATTTAGCTTTGCTGTTATTGCAGATGGAAATAGGATTAAGTCAAGCTACTGAGATGTAGTGAGCTTGATATACAGTACTTTTGAATGTAGATTGCTCTAAAACCTGAAAGGTGAAGGATCCGGACTTGTTAACAATAAGAAATGAGAATAGCTCAAAGAGTTTTCAACACTCTTCCTCCACAAGGATAAAAATATTTTGAGTGGGCATCATAACTATGTCACCAACCAGGCGTTGAGAGATGATCTGACTCCATGTAAACATTAAAAACTCTTGACCTTGAGAATGTTACCAAGAAGACAAGATGGAGCCCGGGATCCTGCAGTCTGGGTGGAAGTTGCTAATGCTGGACTGAGAACTCACAAATCTCCCCAGCAGCGCCAGTTCTGAGAACAAGACAAGCAATCATCAGCTCCTGTATACCAACTCAGCCCCGTGAATTTCTTCTTCAAATAAAGGGACCAAATTTATATAGCCAAGGACCCACGGGTTCCATCAGGACTGGGAGATGTCATCACAGGACAGAACCCAGCCAGGTTCTGTTTTGAATTTTTAGTTTTCCATCTTAACAAGACATTACTTTTCCACCTATGTGATACAGAAGTTACCTTCCTAACCAATAACTAGACTATCTGAGTGTCTAACGATAAACTACATACTCTCCCCATGAAGTTCAGTCACTATTTCTTTTAACAAGAGGTATTGGTTCATTTTTAGTTCTCTTCTACTACAAAGGCTTCAGAATATTCTCTGAGGTGCCTGTCTGTCATCACTGGAAAGAAGTGGGCGCATAGTGATTATGCCGAGAGGAGTAAAATAACATTACCTAAATAATTCACCTTTATGTCATGGAGCCACACCAGCATTAAATAAAACACAGAGAACAAAGAGCAAGCTGACACTTCTAGGAGTTGGTGAGAATTTAATCTAAAATTTCTGTTAAAGCCTTTTATCTTCTCTCACCCCTACTTTTTTCCCCAACTGACCCAGTTTAAGGCTCCACAATCAGGTAACTCAGTGGGAAATACAAGAGACAGAAAAAAGATGACTCCTTTCCCAAATAGAGAGTGAAAGCCAGGAACTCATGAAAGTAGAATACTTCAGAGAATTGATTTAAAAGTTAAGATAAAAAGAAAAAATTAGAAAATAAGGGAATGTTATAAATAAAGGTCAGATCAGCTTCTCTTTATGGATCAGAGAAGAAAACATTTCTGTTATATTTTTTGTGGTACCTGCATACACAGTTGATTTAATTATGAGTTACTCTTGCTGCATAGATGAGACCGAAAATAAATTGAGAACTTACTATGTGCTAGCACTTAGCATTTGAAACACATTAAAGGAATTAAATCATCACCAACTCCCCATATCTCTATCTTATTGTGGAAGTTACAAAACTGAGTTTGAGTAAGTTGTCCACAACTAGAGGAGTTAAAAACACCAACTGAAAATTATTCAATTTCTGGGCCTTTGCCTTCAACAGCTTTATGAAACTTCACATACCCATAAACCATAGTCTTTCAAACAAGGACGCATGAAACATAACTTTCAGAATTATTTTAGACTTTTGTTAAAAATAGTTCCCCGATACTCATTTGAAGCCAGTTGGATCAAAATCTATAGGAATTGGACCCAGACAGCTGCATGTTCACAAACTTTCCAGATGATTTTAAAACATTCATAAATATATATTTAAAAATTTGTAGTACTTAAGACACATCAGTATAGCAGGCCTCAAAACTAAGCCACTGAAGCCAGGGCCACTGAAGACTATCGTTCACCATCTCTGATTTGAAACCCTTTCTGTGCCTCGGTTTGCACAGAAGCATCTGCCCGTCCATAGCTATAGATCCATTTGCTGACTTTGCTTTTCATATTTTATAGAGAAAGCCAAAAGGATGAATGATCTGAAAAACAAATGATATTAAAACAATTGTTACGCTGTATACGTGTTTCATCTAAATGAGTCGAATTTATGTTTATGTCATCAAAACAAACCATAACCAAACAAGAAATGGTGTCAAATGACGAAAAACTTCACTTTGAAAAACTGAGGAACTGATCTGGTTTCTTCATTTGCACTACTCTGAAATGCATTTCTTCCCTGCCTTCCCACTTAGTTATTTCTGTGGGTATAGGCAGTCAGTTTCCTTTCTTAAACTGACCCCTGTTTATATTGTGCTGTAGAATTTCTGGGGAGATTGAGATGAAAGGAGGAGGAACTTGATGGAAAGGAGGAACTGATAAGAATTCAAAAGAATATTTGGGTAGCAAATTACTTCAATGTATACAAAGAATCTAGAGCTTAAAGAGTTTATTAAGCCAATACTTATCTAAAATAGGTTTAGCTATAATGAAATGGAAAGCAAGATTTACCACAAAATACAGATAATCAGCCCAGAGATAGAGGAGAGTTTTGATTGTCAAATAACTTTAAATCAGATCCTTTTTAGAACTAGGAAAGTTGAACCTGAATGTTGAAGGAATAGAGGAGAAAAAGCAGTGAAGCTGTACACTGCTTGAATAGCAATATTTATTATTCAGTGCTGAAAAATTGTTTACCCCAAATGACTTCTGTCATTAAAAAGAAAAGTCAAGCATGGGCTCAAACTCAGTAGATTCACAAAAGACACACCTGGAGAATTTCAAGGAGCCTGAGTGCTACGCAGTTCTTCAATAAAGCTCTTCATTTTACAATAATTAACATAAAACAGCTAAGTCCTATGTGAATGGGAAGAGCAGGAAATAGGCTCTGCTTCTGCACCTGAAAAAATGATCCCTAAAAGCAAGAGTTTCACAGAAATCCTGCCTCAAATTTCTTCTCTATCAGAAGGATATGTTGTTAGTAAAATGTAAGTGCTGCAAGTGTGCTCTCGTCTACTTTAGTCACTCAAATCCGTGGCTTTGAGACCAGCAGCTAGTGGTGGGGAAAGAAATGGCACTTGGTAATTGTTAAATTGGTTCTTAACTGCTGTACTAAGGCTATGTGTTTTGTGGTTGTACTTAATGGTCAAAGCTGCATATTCAACTATTTAGTGACCAGTAGAGATGAAGAATTGCTCCCTCTTTAACAACTTTGCGCCTGGGATGGTGTAAGGGAATTAGAAAAGATTCAGATTCAGGCCATTTTAGTTGGTGTAGTAGTAAACTGCAGTTACTGCCTTTGGGACTGATAATGTTCAGTGCTCAAACTAAGTAGTGTTAAAAAATAAAATTTGAACAAAGTGTTAAGATCTAATTGGCTTTTATTATGGATCCATAAAACAGGCAATATCCCACCTAAAACTTCAGAAAAGGTACTGCAACAGGCTGAGCAAAGGAGGTGGGCTTCACAGGCAGGGAAAGGCTGGAAAAGAAGAAGCAGAAAACAGAAGCAGGTTAGTCATTTCAGTTATTTTTCATATAAGGTTTGTTATGGCTGAAACGTGTCAACTTGGGGAGTCTACAGGTTTGGCTGAGTGACTTCAGCAGTTCTGCATCCTGGGGTGAAAAGGACACACCCCTACCCTTCTGAGCTGTTGTTCATTGTGTCAATTTGAGAAGTTTAGAAGGTGAACTATGTGATTCAGCAGGGAGCCAGGGTGCTTACTTTGTATTCATCCCGAGCCTGTGCAAGAGGAGGGCATGGAGATTATGTGAGTGCTACATGCTCCCTAGGTGGGGGCAGCCTGCCTACAATAGAAGGGAGGGAAAGAGGCTTGGTGCTGCCCTGTTTTGCTCTCGTTGCTTTGCTATCCTTCACTGCTACGAATGTTTGCCCTCTGCCATGTGCCACTCTGCCTCAGAACCAGCCAAGTATGGACTGAAACCTCCACAAACTGTAAGCTAAATAAACCCTTCCTTCCTTCATTTTAGGTATTGGGTATTTTGTCTTAGCAATGAGAGAGAAGGAACTGAGACAAGTATCAAGCAGAGAGATCCTTTTTTTATCATGCCAGCTCAGGCAATCTGGGTCTCCTTTTACTAGGTCCTGTGAATCTCATGTTTTTCTGGAAAACTAATCTGTCCAAAGGGCACTCTGATTAAGTAACACTGATGTGAGCATCTCCCTTTGGGTTTAGTCAAGTCTACTAGGCCTAGTATAGGAGCTCAGTGAAAAACAATGGCCTCTCCTGAATCTCATTTAACAGTAATTTTATTTGGAATTTTCTTTAAAAAGAAATCGGTGTTTGTGGGCTCAGTTTGGGACCTCCCTGTCTTGGAAATAATAATACACTTTATTGGCCATCAGTAAACAGTTTCCCTATGAGCTGAGTAACTGAAATAAAAATGACAAGGAGTGGCAACATTATATTATTTCCCTCTCTCCCTCTCCATCTCTCTTTCTCTGTCTCTTTCTCTCTCTCTCTCTCTCACACACACACACATATACACACACACTCACTTTTCTCACCCTGATTTTTTATTAGTCCTTAGCTAGATTTTAATCACTCTGAACAGAAAGGTGGTCAAACAGTAATTATAGAAGCCTGTGAAATCATGCCCCCACCCCCACCCAGGTCTCTAAAATCCAGTAAAAGTCCCTCACTTAAGCAAGTGAAATTGCATATGCAGCTTTGGACGAGGCCTGCCTCAGGACAGGCTTCAGCCTTTTGCAAAGCACTTTGGTTTACTGGGCGAAAGCCCCCTTCACCTCCATTTACTCAGCGCTCCTTCCAAACAGAATAATAACACCAGATTGCCTTACTTTGTCAGGAAGTGCTACATTTTTCCAGCAGCACATTAATGGTTCTCGGGGAGTGCATGTTTAATGAAGCACTATTGTTTGCCTAAAACGCATTCTAGTAATAAAGCACTTTGTGTTTTTTTTTTTTTTTTTATTTTAGAAACATAAAAGTACAAAAACATATTGACAAACAGACACCCATTATCATAGAAAATAGTACAATCACAACTAATCTATAGACAAGGTGATATGGTCTCAACAGTAGTTGTTGCTTTATCCATTGATATCTTCGAATTGTAGATGTATGGACCCATATACAGACATGCAAATTTA
>PVLD010018797.1:0-38080 GCA_004027595.1 Dinomys branickii
ATTCCCTACTATCTTATCTATAATTTGGTATTTCCTTTAATGTTTTTGTGTTAACTAATGTGAAGATAACTGTGTAATACAACATCCAGTTCTAATTCCCTACTATATTCTGTATAACTTTGTATTTTCTGTATTGTTTATGGCTTTTCTGGTTCATATGTCTCCATTCTTTTGTCTTTAAAATAAAATTTAAAAAAAACAAAACAAAAAAAAAGAAATCATGCAATAACAAATGCTGGTGAGGCTATGGAGAAATTGAAACTCTTCTGCACTGTTGTTGGGAATGCAGACTGCTGAAACCACTATGGAGATTGGTTTGGAGATTCCTTAGCAAACTTGGTCTAGAGCTCCCATTCAATCCAGCTATTCCTCTTCTGGGTATTTTCCCAGAAGATCTGAATGCATCATATCACCACGATATATGTGCACCCATGTTTATAACAGCACAATTTGTAATAGGTAAATTGTGGAAGCAACCGAAATGTCCATCCACAGAGGACTGGATTAAAGAAATGTGGTATTTTTATATAATGGAATATTACTCAGCTATGAAGAAGGACGGATTTGGGGCCTTTGTAGGCAAATGGTCACAGTTGGATACCATACTCATAAGTGTAATAAATCAGAGGTTCATGTGCAGGCAATGTATTGTATCACTGGTGTAGGAATCTGAAGGTGGGAATGTGGATTGGGGGGTGTGAAGGGAATCTGCTCAAAGGTAGGGAGCAGGTGGGATGAGGGGAGGAGGAAAGGGAAGAAAGGAACAGATACGTATCTATGTGTGTATATGCAGGATGGCTAATATGGTGCCACTGCTGACCTGTGTCGCTTTATGGTAAGGAACAGTTCATGATTGTTTGATCAAGATTGTATGTCTATATGTGATTTCAGAAACATGAACTTTGAAGTTATCAATGTGTGGTGCAGCAACCATTGGTGATTTCCTGTCACTTTGTCTGTAATTCAATTTTGATTGTACTGCTCTTGTGCTACTTTGTGTCTTTTTGTTAATGTTTTCCTTTTTGTTGTTGTTGTTTGGTTTTCTTTGTTTTTTATAATTTTAAAAATAAAAAAACCTATAAGTGGGTAAACTTTTTGACTTAAAAAAATTCTAGATAGATACCTATTCCACAATGTGATGAATCTATACAACATGTTCAATTTATTTAGCACCCTTCTGAGAAAACACTTTCAGTGCAGAAAATTGCTTATTTTTGTTAATGTTTCTACTCTCTCCAAATAATAGGTGAGCAAATCAGTAGCTCTCTCAGGCAGTTTCAAAGGTTGGAGAAATTTCTGTGACGTGTGGAATCTGTCTCTACTGATGGACAGTATTAAAGGTGGGGGGGGTATTGGTTTCAAGGACACTGCTCCTCAGAAATCCTGTGTCTCCTCTTATGAGCCCCAAGCCTTTGACCAAGGCCCAGGATCCAAAGGCATAAGAATTGGGCAGTTCAAAGTGAGTGGAAACAAATTAAAGATCTGACTAATATTTCCAAAATCCCACAGAGCAAAAATCAATTATACACAAGATCTACTGCTAGAAAAAAAATAGTTTCCAAAATTAGGTAAATAAAGTGGGTGAAGTAAAATGAAAGTATGTGCTAGCATTAAAATTTAAAATATTCAGAGAAAATATAATGATCACTTGGAAAATTCTGGGCATTTTGGTTAACATGGAAATATTAGGAAAAGGGGTCATATTTATCCAAACTAGGGCACCTTGAGGAGTGAAAAGGGACCATTATTACTGTTAAGATGACAGGCAAAACAAATTGAAATATATGATCATCCTTTTAAAATTACAGACTTTTCCCAGCACTCAGTAGGCTGAGGCAGGAGGATCATTGCAAGTTTGGGGCCAGCCTGGGCTACAAAATGAGTTTAAGACCAGTCTGAGCAGCACAGTGAGATCCTGTCTCAAAAATACCAAAATATGTATATATAGAGAGAACTTGTACTCTTAAATATGAATACCTTCCATCATTCCATAGCTATTTTTAGTAAAACAGTGGACAGATCATCAGATACTACAATGAAGGTAGAAAAAATTAAGATAAATTTTCAGAGGACCAAGTTTCTATTACAAGCACGGACAAGCAGGTAGCAGGATTGCTGCTATGATTAGAGAACGCTCTCCGTATGTCGGACTAGAAAAGGTCAATGGGCAACAGCAGCTAAAGGAAATGTTTAGACTTCCGTTCAGTTTCAAATAACATTGGGTTATTAAATGCAGACAAGGTTATAATATTTCTAACCTGGATTAATAGGACTAAGTGTAAAAAAATAGTTATGCGACTATAATGGTTTGGATCTGAAATGTTCCCAAAAACCACGGGAGCGAGGCATGCTTCTCACCCTGCGGTACTCCGAGGGAGCAGCTTAGCACTTAGTGGGCGGGGCCTAGGGCAGTCGGTCACTGCCTCCTTGCCTCTCCCTTGCTCCTCCTCCTCTTCTGCCTTTTCCTTCCACGCGTTTTTACTCTATCCCTCACCTTTGCCCTCCTCTTTCCTCTCCTTTTCCTTTCTCTTTTGCCTTCTCCCCTCCTTCTTCCTGCCCGTCTCTCCCTCTCCTGCTTCTTCCTCTTCTCTTTTCCCCAGATTCCGTGAGGAGAGCACAGTGCCCTGCCATGAAGCCCCCCTCTCCACAGGTCCAAACTGAGGGAGCCAAGTGCTCATAGACAGAAATCTCTGAAACGGTAGCTAAAATGAATCGCGTGTGTGTGTGTGTTGTTTGCCCGAGATATCTTGAGACGTGATAGAGAACTGGCTGATCTAGAGTGCATCACCTACAACTGTTGATTAACAAGGGTCCAAATGTTATGGCCTAAAGTACAGGCAGATAGACTCCTGGGTCATGTTAACTATGGCAGTCAGGGAAGGTTTAACACTCTATGTATGTGAGAGTTTTACCAATGGTCTGAAAGAAATTTGCCTAGTAACTGAAAGTGAGTCAAGAACTAAAATGGAAAACGCTTCCTATAAATATTTATAACCTTAAGCACTCATCGAATGACTTTTGAAATGAATATAGGCTAGAACTTAAGAACCTAAGAACCTAAGAACATAACTAAGGTATAATCCTTCTGCACAAGCAGTAGAAACACTTCTACTTTCTTCTATGGAACACAGAATTATAAACACTACAATAATTACAGCATGCTAAAATAGGAAGATGATTGTAGTGGACTGACAACAGGTGGTCAACTTTAACAACCAGCTGAACTGAATCAGTGTGGTGCGGGGTGCAGGAGGCCCACCTGAGGATTGTTGTGGGCAGCTTAAGAGGCAGGACTGGAAAAGAACAAGAGAGGTAGCTGGGAGCTGGTAGAAGCTGCTGGGAAGCTGTTAGAGAGCTGCTGGTTCTCTTGGGCTGTTCTGCAGGAGAACCTTGTCATGCTGATTTTCATGATGAACTTGGCTGTTCTCATCAGAGGAGGAGCTCAGGACTTCATTGTCACTGAGAATGGCTGCAGTTCACTGTTGGGGAGCTCTGGTCCTGACTTTGAGCCTTGTTTCCTGGCCCTGGAGGGGAGGATGGTGCACTGCTTAGTCTCTTGGAGAAGCTTGTCATGTTGGCTTTCCTGATGGGAACTCAGCATTCCTTATCATCGACATAGTTTATTACCTTACTGGTGCTGAGGATGGCTGTGGTACTTTTCAGAAGAGCTCTGGTTCTTACTTTGATTGTGGCTTCCTGGCACGAGTTTACAACCCCCAGCCTGCTAGCACAGATCCTTCGTCACACTGGCACAGACTTTCTACCTTCCACCGCTGACCTTTGGGCCTTCCTAGTGCAGATCCATGAAACCAGCCTGCATGAGACATTGTCATGAGCTCTAGGCCTACAGTTGGGCTCGTGGGTGACATTGTTATGGTCTCTAGATCTTCAGCTGGACTTATGCAGGACATTACCATGGGACCCAGACCCTCAGCTAGAGTGAGGGCCAGCTGGTGTGTGGACGGACAGATACCTACACTCTCTGGATATGACTCTTTGGGTAACTATTATCTTACCCTTGCAAAACTCCAAACCATGACAATGATCATAATTGATTTTTCCATCAAGAAAATAATCAACATTCAGAAAAAGTGAATTAATAAAGGAATTTTTATATTTGCTCTACTTAGACACTAAAAAGATACAAGTAGCATTTCTCCTTTCAAGACTCTGTCTTGGTTTACATAATCTCACCTGTGTTTAGCAAGTTGTAAGCAAAGTTCTTATTTTCTAATAAGCAATTTCAAAAATATGTCAAGCTTATGTATAAACCATTTAGGTTCCCCATATCTTCTAATTTAGTTATTAGAACTAAAAGAAAAGCTAAAATATCATTTGTTCTATACAGCAAATACTTTCCTGCAAATACTGACTTCAGTATTTCTTCTAGAAAACAGATTTTTTTTCCACAGATGAAACAAGAGTTTTTCCTTGTTTTCAACAAAATAAAAAAAGAGTATATTCTACTTTCCCTGATTTATGAATAAAGGAAGTCAATACTTCCTTCACCAAAAAAAAAAATAATTACTTGTAGACCAATTTTAAAATTGGGAAGGGGACAGATATGGTGTTGAGTGTTTCCTTAGAGACCAGTACCCTTAAACTACATAGATTATTTTCATCTGAATTGTTATGATGTTGAAATCAAATATAAGGCATTCCTTTGTAGGTTTTAACATTAATCAACTGGCCAAGATATTTTTGGTTTTATAAAAATAATTGACTTTCAGGTCTTTTAAAATGAAAATCATTTTTTTTTTTTTTGCTTTCTTTCAATTTTAAAACCTATCTTGACCTACCCTTTCCAAAGTTCTCAGACTCTTGAGTATGATAAGCTAGTACTCACAAACCCAGCACCGGTCTTTAATGTGTTTACAGCTTGCCCAGTCCCTCTACTACCAATAGTACTGTGGTGAGATGGGCACAATTTGGCGGAACTATTAATTCTTTTGAGGCTACAATTTTTGTTCCAGTAACTAACACTTCATTAAGTTGAAATAGTTTCATTATGAAAGGAAATATTCACTGAGAATTTAACCGATGAATGGAAAATTACTGTTTCCAACCAGATTGATTCAGACTAAATGTTAATGCTTGTTAATAAATTGGTTTATGCTTTGAATATTTTAAAATTTTTAATTAGAAGAGAATGAAGACCACAGGTATTCATAAGCTTTTTTAGTTTACCACAGAAAAGCAAAAATGTCATATAAAGACATTTAATTACACTTTTAAAATATATCAGCTTCCATTCCATCGAAGTTAGACACAAAAGTATGCTTTGTTTTCTCTTTAAAAAGGTATTATATGCTGTAATGTATGCTGTCATTTAAACATAGACATGTGGTCTTCGTTTATTCATTCAACAGTAGTTACTGATCATGCATTTAGTCAATTCTCTGAATTAGAAGTATCACGGTAAGTAAAGTGGACATGTGTTTCCAGAAGTGATAGAGAAAGTGCACAGGAAAGTCACATTTGTATCTCTGCAGTCATCATAAGTGGCAGGAGATGAAGAACAGAGGTGAAAGAATGCTTCTCCAGAGAAGTACTACCTCAGTTCACATCTGAAAACCTCATAGGTGAAAGAGGAAGAGTTTGGAAATTAATTTAAAGGAATAGACACCTTCATGAGAAAAATACCAAGACACATTTAAGGAGATGAAGTGGGGGAAGCTACTGATGAGCTTCTTTCTTTCTGGAAAACAAAGCAGGTGGAAAAGAACACTGACTAGAAAAACCGGGGGTCTGGATTCAGTCCCTGACTCCTTCCCAGTTCCAGGTTCCGTAGTGTTGGGCACCGTCAGCTTCCCACCTACAGGACAGGGATAACAACACTGACTCTGTGGCTGTCATGAGGATTAAAGCATGAACACACCATTTATGACAGTGTCTGGGCACATAGGGGATGTTACAGAAATGTTAGCTCTTTTTATTATAAGGCTGACCTAATCCCAACGAGAGCCTAAGCGTGTATGTTAGCACATATTTCCTTTTCTGAGCTGTATCCTCCGTCACAGAATCGGACACAAATAGGAATGCTTTTATTCCCACAGTAGATGTTGAATATTATAAAGCAAGTGGGTGTTGGGGTAGAGACCCCTGCAACTGCTGTTCCAAGAAATTCAGCTTCTTTGCTGGAGCCACTGACATCATTATTATGCAGTTCAGCTCTGCTTCAACAGTGCTGAACTCTAAGGATGGAGATCACGGTTCCCTCGAAGGGCCAAGTCTAGAATTAAGATTCATATTTATTTGCAAGTGCTTACAAAAACCCTATAGATCATTCTTCACATATTAAATAACTTTTAGATTAAAATAATTCATTTAGATTAAAAAATGATTGTGCAGTGTCACTTAGGATCCACTAACAGAATAATTCTATGTAAACATACATATATGTTTCTTTAAATCATCATATTAGCTGCAGATTTGAATGTTGATTTTCACAACTTTTGGTTTTGTTCTTCCTTTCTTCTATTTTTCTACTCTTGTGTTACTATTTTATTCATTATTATGCAGCTAATATAAATATATATTTTTTCTGTTTCTTTAGAGTCTTGATTGCTCAAATTTAATGACAAATTATGATGGTGTGGATTAGTTCTCTTTTTCCCTGAATGCTATCATGAAAGTAGATGGTGACTTTCAGGGCTTTCCATCTACAGAAGGATCAGCAAAGCCCGCTGTTTTAATGTCATTTCTTACATTCAGGAGATGATTCCAGGCCCATCTTCTGACCTGAGCCATAAATTTTTTTATATCTAACCTGTAACACACACTTTCCTACCACACACAGTGAGCCCACTGATAGTGCAGTTGTAGTCCAAGTATTTATCTGACATCCCTAGTGCAACAGAAATTCAGATTCTGGATACATCCCTCTGTGCTCTCTTGGAAAGACTCCCAGCTTTACTGATGTTCACTCGAGAAAAGATTCAAGATTTTTCTCAATTTATCTCAAAATACAACTACTCAGGTGAGCGACTTCAGTCCATTTATAGTCTGGCTCTGCACGAACATCCATCCATCCTGAATCTCATCTATAATTATCAAAGACTGAAATTATTTGCTCCTGAAGCCCAAGCTAATATTTGCTTTATTTGGCTTTCAGGTTTTGTGTGAAGGCTTTCAAATATTCATTAAAGGCTTCTAAGACCCATGTGGTCGACCACTTATCTTAATTTGGAAATACGAGATGCTTTTATTGTAGGAAATATCATGGTCTACATCATTCCTAATTACTTCCAGGACTACATTTTTCTAGATTATAAAAACTTAATAACAAGTAATTATGAAAAGCAGAGCAACACACATCCATCATCACCCATTTCCTCAATAAGATTCATTGTGAATGTCTCAGTACAAGTCATTTTTTTCATTTATTTACATTCCAGAAAAAACAGCATTATCTATTTGAAAGAAATTCACTCTACATCCACCTGTACTTCTCCTTCATCGATCATATGAGCTTTTCTTGCAGCTTTGTAGCATTACAAATGTAAGAAAAGTTGTTCTTTCCTTTTGAGCAGTTACTTTCCCTTTTACAGTTTTATTGTAGCTTTTGGATCTTACTTACTCTTTCAGGTTCTTACACTAGGGAGACAATATGATGTTTACACATGTGGGTCTCATTTATTTCACTTATGAGTATGGTCTCTAGTTGCATCCATTTATCTATAAAAGCCTCAAGTGTATCTTTCTTTATAGCTAAGTAATACTCCATTGTATAAAGGTATGATGTCTTTTATATTCATTCCCAAGTTGGTGGGTATTTGGGTTGTTTCCAAGATTTAGCAATGACAAATTGCACTGCTATAAACATGGATGCACATATAACAGTATACAATGTTTTCACTTCTTTAGAAAAATGCCCAGAAGGAGAATAGCTGGGTTGAATGGGACCCTGCTCAAAAACAAAGAACAACTGGGACAGGAGAAAGGAGAAAATAAAAAAGAAAAGAAAGAAGGGATATATATATATATATATATATATATATATATATATATACACACATACATATACATACATACACACAAGATAACTAAGATAATTGTACTACTAATTTCTATTAGTTCATTGAAAGGAATAGTTAGTGCTTATATTGTTTGATCATTTTACATGGCTAGATCTGGTAATCTGAACAACTACTTTGAAGATAACAACATACAATAGAACAACCATTGCTAATTTCCTATCATCTTGTTTTGAAATTCTGTACCATTTCATTGCTTTTTATTCTCTTTAAAAGAAAAAAAATAAAGACAAATATATATTCTCAAGATACCACCATTACAAAAACAATGTATTTTCCAGTTTTAATCATAATTATAGAGCTAAATCTATTTTAAAGTCATTGGCCTACTTTAAACAGTAGGAGAGAAAAATGACTTAAGGTAAACAAAAACATTAAGCAAGGATTCTTACTAGGGTTTTATATTTGGAGAAAAATGAACATATAAAGAAGACAATAAGATGCCTGACATTGTACTTTGCAAGAAAAGTTGCCACCCTGCTTAAGATATATTTCATAATTCCAGAATTTTTTAAATAAAATCACACATGAAATAATTGTGGTTGAATGTGGTTTCATCATTCAGAGCTTTGTATAAACACATACAGATACCTAAAATACGTGAACCATGACTATATGTGTTCATTTAGGAAATAACAGTTCTTCACGTCATATCATTTGGAAATATGAAAACATCCATATAAAGTTAATGTTGATATCTGGTTTCAAAAATGTAGATTTCAAAAATGCAGATGTGATTTCACCACAAGGAGCCCGTGTACAAAAGCAGATTTAAATGGAGAGAGTGGAAAAATTTTGGCAGGGTCATTTAGTAATATTTAAACTTTACTGTTACTCATCAAAAGAACAGATTTTGCACAAAGTTTATAGTCAAAATATTCCTTATCTCTTCTCTGTCCTAAGTTTACCAGGGGAACATAACATTGCTAAAGAAAAAAATTTTTTTATCTTTCCAAGTGCCTATAGATCATGAATCAGATACCTATCAGCACAGAAGTGGAGGGTTACAGTTACTCCATATAGTTACTTGAGCATAATGATTTTCAGGTCTTAGCAATTATTCACCTATGATCTTTAATATCTTTAGAACAATTTATATAGGAGAGTTCTCCTTTTGTATCAAGAGAAGATTAAACAGTTAATATTGCTGGTAAACATTCTGCAGATGCTATTGGACTGCCAAACATTCCAACCAAGTTCTCCCGCCATCGAGGGCACACCTGACCCAAGTGTGAGAGAAATCTGCTGTTGGCAGGTAGAGAGGAAAACCCTTACCAGAAAGTGATGCCTTGAATTTCTTTTCCTCTTAAATCAACATTTTGACCACTATTATTTGTCTTCTTTAACACATCCTGTGTTCACTTCGTGTGAAATAATAATGTTCATTTTTGTATCATTTGGATAAGTGGTCTGAGCTTTGGGGTGTGAAGTGCAAATGCATTCACCAAGGTATGGGGAGAAATTAGTAGAACTTCTATTTAGATTCATTCTTGTCT
This sequence comes from Dinomys branickii, assembly GCA_004027595.1. Lineage (NCBI taxonomy): Eukaryota > Metazoa > Chordata > Mammalia > Rodentia > Dinomyidae > Dinomys > Dinomys branickii. The sequence continues at coordinate 9,533 of PVLD010018797.1, forward strand.
AAAATAATAAGAAAAGTAAGCCAATATTTAGTACATAAATTGACATTGGAACTCGCATATAGTGCATAAATAAATGTACATTTGTGAGGAATATTGTGCAAGTCAGCTTTCGATTAATATAATAAGTACATAAAATAATAACTTACAGAGAGAGCAGGTTTGTTGTCTTGGAGACTTCAGTCTAGGATCAGGCAAATTGCTTTTATTCCTCTAGGAGGATATGGAGATCCCCACATATAATTGCGGGAGTCTGTGAGATGCTAAGGGCATTCACCTTGTAGTGTGAATGTGAATAAGCTATGGAGAGAAGGATCCTGTAAGCCTTCTAAGGGTCCACCTCCAATGACCTGAGGTCTCCTTGTAGCCCCCGCTCATTAATTGTTCCACCACCTCTCTAGGACACCAACTCAAGACCAAGCCTTCAACTCATAGGCCTTTGTGGGATAGTCCATGCATAGACAGTAACAAAAATACACTCAAGTATTTTTATTATAAAGGCACAGAAACAATAAAGGGCACCCACCTTGATCAGTAATTAACACTGCTATGGAAGAAAGTAGACTTGAGAAAATAAGTAAAACTTCCCCGCCTCATCTGTGTTTTTCTTCTGTGAAAGAGGAAGCTTGTCTCTATTGGTTCACTCACAAAAGACAGCATCTTCTAAGGGGTTGTTTAAGAGGGAATATTTTGTGCCTGAATGGGGAAAGTTCTGGCTTTGTTTCTGCAAAGATTTTTATGGTGGTCTCCAAAATGAGCTCCACCCTAGGAGCTCATTGCATTTGTGGAGTCCGCTTCTACGTGAAGGAGTGCTGATGTGTGGAACCCATAGAATACAGAATAAATTACGGTGTGCAACTTCCAAAGCTTGGCTATGAAAGGCATTGGGACTTCTACTTTGCTTACTTGGACCATTTTCTCTGGGAAAGCCAGTTGCAATGTCATGAATACACCCAAGTGACCCTAAAATGAGGAACTAAGACTTCCGAGAACATCCAGCAAGGAACACAGGCCTCCTGGCAACAGCTAACTGGTAACTCACACCTCCTGCCAACAGCTGTTGAGCGAGCCACCTTGGAAGGGAATCATCCACCAGCCCCAGTCAGGTCTTTCGCTGACTGTGGGCCTGGCCAACATCTTGACCACAACCTCAGGAAAGATCCTGAGCCAGACCATCTGGCTTTACTACTTCCAAATTACTGACTCACAGAAACTTTCAACTAATAAAGGTTTACTGCTTTGAGCAGCTTAGTTTTAGGATAATTTGTAACTCAGCAGTGCATAATTAGTGCAGTTGTGTTCAATAATCCCTCTTCCAGTAGAAAATTTGAATATACATATTAAAACGCTGAATACATCATAGACAAATAATGATAAAAATACACCCTCTTTTCTGATATTTGACATTGTTGACATTCCTAAAGTGCTAAAAAGGAAAACTAATGATTAACCTTAAGGGAGATAATTCAATTCTTTCTAGAATCTCAAAGAACATGAGATTGTCATGGTATGTTTAAGACTTGTTCACTTCTGCAAAATTTGCCAAAATGATTATATGATAAAATTCCCCCTCCTCTGATGCATCACAAAGGAATAAATCCCAAGTGTTGCTATATTGCTCAGTGAGAATAATAGAAATTTAGTTTCTGCTTCTCTGAGGCCCATTTACATTGCCAATTTTCTATCTTTCAATCTCTTTTGAACTTGAAGAAAAACTGCTACACTCTATGACTGCATCAATCTCATATTCCTACAGAAACTAAGCATAGTTTCATTTATACCAATGTCATATAGTCTAGAAATTCTAATTAGTTTTCTAACAGATTTTTATCCTCTCTGAGAAAACCAAATTATTCTTGGAGAAACAATTCTTTTGCTTTTCCTTTGTTGTTCCACAGGGTGACTGGAAATATGTTCTGCCAACAGTAATGTCCCAATCAATCAATGTGGTTAAGTAATGAAGAAAAATAACAGTAGTCTCTGGGAAAGAATTATGCTAATATCTAATAAAGTCAAATAAAGTAAATTACCACAAATAAAACTGTTTAGTGGGTAAAATTATGAACACAACAGCATACTATTGCACTATTAATCTCTTGGTCATTTCCACATTGACATTATACTATAGTACCAGTATCAATCCCTGCCAGATGAACTTGTTATAATAAAAGTTTATAGATATAACAAATAGCTCTTTGCCTCTATCGCAAGAATAGATTGAAATACAAAGATCAATTCTTTAAGTATCATTACAAATACAGATTATTTAAGACCAGCAGTGTTGTAAAGCACCTCATGTACATTTGAATGACTAACTTTGCCTGCCCACAGTTTCAGTGGGAGATACACATGACCCACGTAAAGCCCTCAACTTCAACTGTGCACTTGAATCACAGGACAGTAGAAGCACGGTTTCCTAGGGTGTAGACCCAACCACTGACTTAAGATCAATACTGAGGCAAGGACAGATCCACTGAGCCAGTGCTTCTTGTTTGGGGATAGTGAAACAAGGGCATCACTTGTGCACACTGGTAATGTGAGTGTCATATTGGGCTGCACGAGAACTCATTGGAGGGGAAGAGTGGAGGTTGATGAAAAGATAACAATTCTGCAGATTCATCCAGAATGAGAGCTGACAGCATCCTAGAGATGCCGTGAGCCGAGTCTTGGTTCTTGGATTTGCCACACCTGGGTCAATTTCACATGAAATGTGATGGTGTCTCAGTAACGGTCCCTGTGCATCTTGGTGATAACTCCTATCTGCTCTGACGCGAGAAACTCTGAACAGACTTTTATTCCTTTCTCCAACCAAAAGCTTTGACCATAATATTCCTTTGGGTTAAATATACAAGTGAAAAAAGAACAAGTAACATGAGTAAAGTAGTACCAGTGAAAGTGAACAGAGCTAAGTGAGAAGAAAACGAATGAAATAAATTTAACCTAATCCTCTTGTCTCAGGAAACTTTTCCATAGTGATATCGTCTGGCACTGTAAACTCACCATAGATGATAGTAGGTAGATAGATAGGTAATTACTTCCAATTCTAGTCTTCAAACCAGCTTGCTATCCTAAAACACCAGATTCCCCCTTGAACCTACCTAATTTCTAATGACACTTATATTAGACAAATTAAAATGAAGGTTGGTTATTTCACCCTCCTCAGTTATGTTCCAATGTTTTCTACCTTGGGTGAGCTCATTGTCTCATCCAAGGTGAACCCTAAAAATCACCCTGGGCCACCTTTGCCCCTTTGGTTCTATTTTCCCAAAGCCTCCCCACTAACCTCAACGTTTTCCTGCCACACGCTCTCTTCTCCAAGCATTACTACTTTAGCTCATTGTCTCATCTCTCGGAGCCAACAAAGTAAGGATGAATATGCTCTTTTCCCTACCTTTTAGTGTACATGAGATTAGAAAACCAGCTACTGGTTGTTAGCACTTAACGAGTGGAAACTGGAGACAGCATGAGTGTTATTTACTCGTTTCTTCCAAATTTCCCCCTCCCTTTCTCTATAAAATCAGTCACTGTCTCCACCAAGAGAAATCTCATTCATGGCATTTTTCCCTCTACCACTCCTCATTTGTGCTACCAATTCACTCTCAAATATTTCCTTTCATTTCTCATTTTTGCCTGACTTCTAAACTTGACATAACGTCTTTCTTGTTGCTTCATGATGTCAACTTTCACATACAAGATCGTCCCAGCACCCTGGTGTTGACCCTCTTTCCTAGTTATTTTTTCCTCAGCCATACCCAAACACTACACTGCCTGATAATGTACTCTTTATTACATCATTGTAATATCCCACTTTCTCATTAACTTTCCGATTTCCATTCATTCCTGCTACTCTATCAGCTCTAAAAATGTTTTATCAACAAGGCCTTCACTGATCCTCATAAAATTTCATGTCTGTTACTCCCTTCCTCGCTTTTCTTTTTACCTAGACTAGGTCATACCGTATATCACTATAGATGATTTTTGTACATGCCCTAAATTTGTGGCTTTTTTTTTTCCTACCATCTCACTGGTTTTGCAAGATCCAAAGTCATAGAGAAATTGAATTATTTTATTTGTTGGGTGGTACTTAGTAGGTTCTGTTTCTTAAATCAGAAGAAGATGTATTACCCATTGGGAAGAAGGAAAGGAAGGAAGGAAAGAAGGAAGGAAGGAAGAAGAAAGAAAGAAAAGAGAGAAAGAAAGAAAAGAGAGAAAGAAAAGAAAGAAGAAAGAAACAAAGAAAGAAACAAACAAAGCAAGAAAAAGACAGGCAACACAGGAAGTTAAAGAAACCAGCATGAAATACTCTTCTCTGTGTGTTCTGTTTTATTGTTTTATCTCAGAGTAGCTAAACGGACTGTATAAAAATAACTCATCTGTGCAGCTCAACTGGACCCTGAGAGCTACACAGAAACCCATTTTCCCTAATGCATTGAACTTCCTCTTCTCCCAGAGAGCTATGTCACACTTGTGCTTGTTTCTTCAGACTTCCAAAACATCCTCTCCACTTACCACTAAACGACTGGGAAAAGAAAACACAACCAGAAGAGCGTCCCATTTGCATGTCTATAAATCCACCTACATCTGAATGTGCATATTTTGTCTTTTCTCCACCGAGAATGTAGAAAATGTCAGTGTGCTGCCTCAAATTCATCACTCCCCCTATGTACTGGCACCTGTGTCCTCTTTCTACGCAAGCGAGAGTCTTGCTTTCTCCTGCCTCATCCGCTTGCTCCTCTCCCGGGGCGATCCGCCTACTAGTATGAAGGGGTGTACACTGCCTCACAAAACTGTCCTCACACTGCCTCCCATCCCTCCGCAACTCTGCTCCTGGCCCATATCTGTACTCCTCCAGACTGCAATTATATATTATTTTAAAGAGAAAAGACAAAATAACAACAACAAAGACAAAAACAAAACAAAGACAAAAACAATAAAAACAATACAGGATTTCAAAACAAGATGGTAGGACTTCACGGTGGTTGTTATGTTACATACTCTTATCTTCAATGAAGTTGCTCAGATTACCAGGTGTAAGAAAGCAATATTGAGCAGACAATTAAAGAGAATAAAAAGTAACTTAAAAAAAAAGTAGAAATGATAGAGAGCTTCCTAAACAAGGATGTAGGGATTCAGCAATGGTTCTTATATTGCCTATTGTTGTCTTAAAATTAATTGTTCAGATTATCAGATATAGACATGCAAAACTGGTCAAGAAAAAATAAATTAAGGAATTAACCATTCCTTTCAATAAACCAGTAGACATCAGCAGCACAATTATCCCAGCTATCCTTGTATATACATATATATTTTTCCCCTTCTTTCTTTCTTTTTTCCTTTCCCTCCTCCCAGTTGTTCTTTCCCTTTGAGCAGTTTCTTTCCCTTTTACAATATCTATTGTGCCTTTTGAGTTGTATTTACTCTTTCAGGTTCTTAAACTAGGGAGACAATACGATGTTTACACATGTGGGTCTGATTTATTTCATTTATGAGTATGATCTCTAGGTGCATCCACTTACCTATAAAAGCCTTAAATTTATCTTTTTTATAGCTCAGCAACATTCCACTTTATCAAAATACCACATCTTTTTAAACCATTCCTCTGTTTATGGGCATTTGGGTTGTTTCCAAGATTTAGCTATGACAAATTGCACTGCTGTAAACATGGGTGCACATATATCACTGTGGTATGATGTTTTCAATTTTTCTGGAAAAATACCCATATGGGGAATAGCTGGGTTAAGTGGGACCTCTTACTCTAATTTTGTGAGGAATCACCACACTGATAGACTGGTTTATCTTAATCAATGAATATTTATTGATTTAAGTGTAAAGTTAATGAATAGACAAGAAAAAAACTATTCAGATATTAGTACTTAAGAAAAAATTTAACCTGTGGACTCAACAACATTTTGATGTGGTAAACAATCTCAAATTTTCCTCTACAGGAAGTAAATACAGTAAACGCTTTTATACCATTTGTTATGGTTGATACATTGTGTCAACTTGGGGAGTCTAGAGGTTTGGCTGAGTGACTGAGCAGGAAGCCAGAGTGCTTACTTTGTGTACATCCTGAGCCTGTGGAAGAGCAGGGCATGGAGATTGTGTGAGAGCTGCACACCCCTTGGGTGGGGGTAGGCTGTTCACAATGTAAGGGAGAGAAGGAGGCTGCTCATAGCCATTCCTCCCTTTTGCTGGTTGTTTTGCTGTTCTCTGCTGCCATGAATGTTTGCCCTCTGCCATGTGCCACTCTGCCTCAGAACCAGCCAAGTATGGACTGAAACCTCCATGAACTGTAAGCCAAACAAATATTTCCTTCCTTCATTTTGGGCACTGGGTATTTTGTCTCAGCAACGAGAGAAAAGTAACCAAGACATCATTTCTTACCAAGTCTAGTAATATAGACCAGTAGTCTAAGTAAAAATGACCCAACAAGATAGTAGTAAAATGTACCTGGATACATGCTGCATGGATGATTTCATTTAATTCAAGTCTTAACTTCAAATTCTATACAAATAAAATCTATCAGGATTGCAATTCATTCCAAGTGAATTTTAGAAAAATATTGGCTAGCTGTGAGTCTGAGGACTATAGAGGTAAAAAATATATATAATTTTTTTTTTTTTGGTAGCAGGAATCTAACTCAGGACCTTGCACTTGACAGGTGTTGTGATGCTGAGCTAGATCCTTGGTCTTTACAACTACAATTTATTTAGCAGCCAACATATATTTTTTTCTCTTCTAGTAAAACTCTAAAATATCGGGTGTACAAATAAAAGAATTTCCAGATGTAAGTCAAGAGACTATAAGCAAGGTGAATTTCTCCAGAGAACTAATGCAAATTCACTCCAACAAACATGGACTATCCAGTCTTCAAAATTCTGTATAATGTTAAAATATAATTATCTTTTTTGTATTTTGAGTATTTTTTAGGTAGCGTCTTATTGTGTAGTGCAGACTTCCCTTGAACTCATTTATGTATTCAGGTTGAGCTCAATGCAAAGCAATACTCCTGCCTCAGCACCTCAAGTGCTGGAATATGGGCGTGTACCACCATGCCCAGCTAAAGGACAATTATCTTTAAAGTGAAAAATTCAAATCAATATCAACAATAATCGGGGCTGGGGATATAGCTCAGTGGAATAAGCACTTGCCTAGCAAGCGCAGGGTCCTGAGTTCGATCCCCAGTACCGCAAAAAACAAACAAACAAAAAAAAAACAATAATCATTAAAAATAAAAACTGAATGAAACCTCCCTAGCTGCTATATTTAAGGTGGACTGTAAGGTATCTGTAGAATAATGGTGAATATGCTCATTAAAATAGGCAAAGGAAAGCATGAACTCACTTATTGCTATGGCTTGTGTCTAGATGTCCACCCACAGCCTACCACAGTCGTAGTGGTGGGCTTCCAGAGTTCGTGAATGATTTATGGTCCAATGCTGAGATTAAGGTGTGAGTACTACACTCACCCTAGGACAGGTAGCCTGCCTGCAAAATGAGACAAAGAGGTTGGTTCTCCCTTCCTCTCTTTCTGTTTTTGGTTACTTCCACTGCCATGAAAGGTCTCCCCTCTGCCATGTGCCACCCCTGCCTTGGAGCCAGCTGATTATGGACTAAAACCTCTACAAACTGTGAGCTAAATTAACCTCGTTTCCCTTTAACTTTGGGTTTGGGTATTTTGTCCCTGTAATGAAAAAAAATTAACTAAGACACTTATCATCTGAATTTAATAAAATAAATGTATATGGTAACACCTATGGAGTGTTTCCTAAATTCCTGGGTCTGTGCTAAGCATATTTTAAATATTTTCTCTTTTAATCTGATAAAACAGTCTATTGATAGGTGAAGACACAGAGGCTCAGTGATTTTAAGTAAATAAACCCAAGATGCGGGGTTAGTGAATGGAGGACCTGAACTCACAGTGGCAGTCTCCACATTTGCAGCTTCTAAGCAGGGCACTGCGCCTACAGTCTCCACGTGGATCTAAGCATGGATATACTCACAGCAATTAAGTGGAACTACAAGGAAGCAATGGGGAACTTCAACAACTGTCTGCATAAAATCCGGGTCCAAGGAATGGAGAGATTATACATGAAATCTCTGGGCAGCGTTAAAGGAAGAAACAATTAAGTAATACCCTCACAGAGCGGGAGCAGTGATTACCTTATCATTTTCCCCACAAGATACATAAGAAAACTCACTTGGAAGCACAGGGGAGAAAGAGTAAAGAGGTTTAGGGACATTTCTTGGTGCAGCTGAGGTTTGAAAGCTCAGAATCATTTTGACACCAAGTCAAGAGATGGAACGGCATTTCAGAGAAAGCAAACCGCAGGAGCCAAGGCAGTGCCTGGTGAAGAGCAGCCCAGTAGCTTCAGGAAGCCAACAGTGGAAATGATAGTGGGCGTGCGGGTAGGTGTTCTTAGGGCACATCCAGGAAACCAGAACACTGGTTGAACTTCTATATTTACAAATCAATATCCATAGTATCTTGTAAATCACATCCTAAGATTTAAAAGAAAGGAATTACTACATATGGCCAAAGTGCCAGAAAAGTCTCTAAGAATAAGCCAAGCCACTTGACCCAGCATAGATTCCAGAGCTTAAAAGTGATTCATTTAATTGAATTGGCAGAGATAAAAGCAGAGCCAGAAAAGGGGAAGAAAAAGAAATTGGATAAGAGCAAAACAAGAAATGACTGCAGCAGGCTTAGTTTTTAATGAAGGTTTTCGCAAAACTTCTTCCCACTTAAGTCCTTATTTTCTGAACCATTTCAGTTTTTTTTTTCTTAGTACATGTTTGCAGTGCAATACAAACAGTTTCTGCACAGCAAAAGACTCATCCCTTATGGGCCTAAAGGAAAATAATGCAATTAAAAGATAGGGTCAGAATTAAAAAGAGATCTTATTATTTTTTATGAGCCCTGGGTAAAAATAGACAGTTCTCTCTGATGGTAAATGTTTTAAAATCATGAACTGTGGTAAGTCTTTCTTGACCTGAAATTTCCAAGTCTTAAAATTCATTCATTGCTTACTATAATTCATCCAGGAATAAATTAACTATGGCTTTGTCATTGCCCTGATGCTGGGGTGCTGTGCACATCAGGATGGAACCTCTGTGTCATGCTGAGGAAGAACAGTCAGGATTAAAAAGTACTTTCCAATCTAAAATGGTTTTTATCAAAAAAAGATAGATTTCTATGCCAAAATCTGGCTTCATTTGTGCTAATATTAATATTTAAGATTTCCATATTTATAGGAATAGAATAGTAAGCATATTAGTTTGTGCTGCTAAGAGGCAATACATAAACTGAACAATCATGATTTCATTTGCAGAGGGGGGATATCTTGTCATCCTGCGAGGACCAGCAACTCACCCTGTACAAGTGCCAATGTTTATATTCAAATCTAGGGATTATATGAAGAATATCTCCTTATTTTATTTAGAGTGACCACAATAAATAGGTAGAATTGAGCATGCAGAAGATAGAACTTGTGAATACCAATAAAAGCGGCGAAATCAGTATTTATTTTGTCATTAGTTCCTACTTAACTGCTTTTCAGTGTCTATGGCTAGTTTCAGTCACTAGATGGTAACCTTTCAAGAAGGAACACTGAGACTCTCGGGTTACTATATTTAAACCACAGTACCTAAGCATTAATTGATATTCAAACAAAACTAATTAATCCCACAAAGCTTCTAAATATACACATTAAGTGGAGGAAAGAGTGCTGTCAGCAAGATGGCGGAACAGGAAGCCCCCACTCTTCTTTCTCCAGTGGAAATAATCATACGACAGAAATCACAGACACTCCTTTTGTGAAAAAGACAGAGTCAGACAGGAGGTGCCTGCATCCAAGTGACCATGAATCCAGCCACATTAAAATGACAGGGAAGTTTTGTGGCACCCGCACACCATCGTCTGCCCCAGCCAGTTCCACATTATTAGGCGAAAATTCCCGGTTCTCAGAGTCTTCCCAGGGAAGGAAAGAGAAGAATGATAAAAAGGTGTAATATTTTAGCGTTAGAGGAAAAGGCTACACAAGACTGATTTTCTATCTAGCTTCAGAAACATGTTAAATACCTCAGGGTTGTTGAAAACAAACAAAAACTCTTGCTGGTATGCTCCGTTCCCGAGGACTGACAGTACAGCAAAGTTCAAAACAGTTCAGTAACCTCTCTCCTGGGAAGAAAGAGAAGAACGGATGTGTGTCTGACGCTCTAGCTTTGCCAGGGGCTGCCCAAGGTGCTAGACTCTATTTCACCTGGTCAGAGAGTGGAATGGGCTTGCAGAACCTGGATGATTACTGGCTGCTGATAACAAAGACCAACTGGTACTATACTGCTGCTGCTTTGTCTAAAGTCAAAGAGAAAGAAAACTTTGAATATCACAAGAAAGGGACTCGTTACTTATACGCCAATTCCAATAAGACTATCGGTTGATTTCTCAGCCAAAGTCGTGAAAGACTTGTGAGATGATGTATTCAAAATGCTAAAAGAACGGAAGTGTCAAGTAAGAATATCATACTCAGTAAAATGGCCTTTGAAAATATAGGAGAGGGGGAGATTTCCCAAATAAACAAAGCTTGAGGGCATTTATCACCACTAGAACTGCCTTATAGGAAATGCAAGATAAAGCCAAAACAGAAACAAAAATTGTATGAAAGTATAAAGCTCACTGTTGGAGGTGACTGTATAAATAAATAGAGACTATTATGAATCAATAATAGTTGTTGTAAATCAGCTTAATTCTGGTATGAAAGGTAAATGACAAAAGCATAAAGTGTAACTATCTATAAAAATATATTAATGGCTACACAATATAAACTATGGCACTGGTGGAGGTTCAGACAAGAGAATCACAAGTTTGAGCCCTGCCTGGACAACATACCAAGATCTTGCCTCAAAAAGAAATTATTTTTTAAGGCTAGGAAAGTAGCTTTGTAGTGGAGGATGTATGGGTTCAATCCCCAGTACTACCAAAAACAAAATTACTGTGGGATATGAAATCCATACAGGAGAAGGAGATTAAAAATGTAGTTGTTATAGGTGTGAGGGCGACCACATGGGCCTGGGCCCTTCATGGAGGGGATCTGACCTCACTTCCACATACATACTATAACAGCTGGATTCAGAGTACACTGTGTGGGGTCTGAATGCATTGCTAGGGAGCTTGGACACAGCTGAAGTATGCTATATGCATGTATGACAGTGTCACATGGAACTTATCATGCTGTACAATTACCATACACTAATAATTCAAAGAAAAAGAACTTTTGATTTGTATGTGAGATAAGGAAAAGCACTTTGGGTTGCTTTTTGATTTTTCTATCAATTCACAATCTGGGATAAATTTCTTGTTACGTGGTTTTTTCTCTAGCATAATAAAAAAGCAATAAAATAATCTTAAAATCATGATGTGAATGAGGAAATAAAAACAGATCTACTGTTAGTATTTTCAGAATTCTAAAAAGAGAAGGTAATCCTAAAATTTTGAAACAATAAAATTAAGACGAAGAAAATAGTCAACACCATGTATATGACTGAATTACATTTGGGAAGTAATTATCAGAAATTAAAGTCAAGTGAAAAAATATAAATAAATCCAAGAAATATTTTAACAAATTAACAGGTAACAACCTCAGATGAAATTAATAGTGTTTACACAAATTTGCATCATCATCTGACGTGAACACCATAGAGAATAATGTGTCCTTTAAAAAAAGAAAATCCCTCATAATCTTGACCTCTGCGTGGTAATTGCAAATCCATTTAGACACCAAAGAGAAAGTCAGTAAGAATAATACTAACAGAGATAAAGTAAAGAAGAAAACTTTGCAGCTCTTGAAAAGTTTTGTGCTCAAAGCGCTGACGACCCAGCAGGAATTAAGCCTTTGTCCCTGAAGCTAAGTCTGGTGAATATTTTATGGAGTCACCTCTCTTCAGAAGTAACCAAATTAATTCAGAGGCCACACAGATCTGAAAGCACAGCATCCTCACATACACAACTGACAAAGCCCCGGCTTCCTGGCAAAGCTGCTGGAGCCGTCAACACCGAGGACTCACCCTGGAAGATCCTGCAATGTCGTGCTGCTAGTGAGCCAAGTAGAGAACATCCTTGTAGAACAGCCCCAGGAAAAGTAAGATGTCCAACGTGCACCCTGGAATCCTGTCTCTGGACAGCTGGATTTCGATTTCTAAAATTCATTGCTTGCTTGCTTGCTTGTTTGCTTATCTGTTTGTTGCATACCAGATTTCCCTCTTCAAATAAAGTTCTCTCTGGAAATCCAACACATAAACAGAAAAAAGCCAGATCAAACCACTGAAACAAGGTGGAGACGGCAAAATGTTGCTCACCCGCCTTGGTGTTCCTGACCCCATACTGGTGCCTACACTGTCACTGAACTCTGGGGCCTTGCGGGACAGTCTGAAAAGGAAGATATGAACAATATCTATGAAGCACTTAAAAATATTTTTTTAGATTTACCATAAAGATTAATATTTTTGTACACACAAAATTAAAGCTAGATAACATATAGGATAATTTTTAAAGTAATGATATCATTCCTGGCTGTCAAATAATCTGTTAGGTAGCTGACAAATACAGCACAGAAAAACTAAATTAACTACTCCATTTTACTCACAAAATGTTTAGTTATACCTGTGATCCACTGGGCATGAGCAACCCCTGGGGCAGGGGGTAGGTAGATTGCTCGAACGGCCGAGTGTTCTTTAGTTTTTGTGTACAAAATCGGGTGACCATGATTTAACAATGGATAAAACAAAACATTTTATGACCTGTCAGCTTCATTACCGTGCACCTGCTCTTGTCTGGAAACTCCTCCCCAATATGTGTGGACATTCTCTGGAAAACTTTCACATGGATCTCCTCATCCAGTCATGTCCATTGCTACACTGCGAGTCACACACACACTGCCCTTGGCTGCAGGTCGCAAAGCTGGCAACCTCAAAACCCGCCGGAAACACCGTCCCTCCAAACCTACTCCCCAACACTCAGACACCCGCTGTGCGTAAGCCAAGTGCAGCCTCTGACCCTGCTGGAGAAAAGACACAATTTTTAGTGGTGCAGTTGTCAAAGCATGCAGAGCTTTGTGACACTCACCCCTTGTGGGCCCTCTCTCTGTGACTTTATGCGGAGCTGTCTCAGTACACAGCAGTGATGGATCCAGAGGGAATGAAGGGAGGCGAGCTCAGCTCTTAGTCTGCACTCAGTCAGAAAGCCGAGTTATAACAGTTCACCCCCAGCCCACCCCAGGGCCAGGTACTTCCAGTGGAAAGGACGTTTACCCTCTTGCTGGCATAGGCTCCATCTGCTCCTGTGCTGAACACATGAGGGGCTGCTTCCTATGGCAGAGAGGGGGAAAGAAATGCAAAATGAACTAGGAGGAAGGAAAACCACAGCAAGGAGAAACCACTTCAGATGTTTTGCAGTAGTTAAACTGAGAAACAACTTAGACGCAAACCTAGCAATGGATGGAATTGGGGGAAAGCTCAGATTTGAGTGAAACTTTGAGAAATAGCTGGTAAATCAAGAAAAGTATGTATTTGATAAGCAAAGCTTGCCAGTGTGAGTACATGTTAATGAATCATGTTTTGTGGATAAGATGATAAAAAAGACAAGCAAATGTATTTCAGAGATTACTGATAATGTTTTTATGAATCCTAGAAGAAGTTCCTTTCTGGAAAGATTATGATCTGATCAGTGCAATGAATGACTATTTTGCTATAAAACCAACTGCTGGTTTTCTTGGAGCCTGGCTACCTAAATCAGAGTCTGTGCAGAAGCATCCCCTGGGAATTTATTATAAATGCTGACTCTCGGGAATCACCTCAAACCCCCTGAACTGGGCCATTTACATGCACACTGTGGTATGAGAATCAGTGCAGAGGGGTTAGGAAGGCAGGAAAACTTGAAAACATGTACATTCTTTCTGTGAATGTGCAAAGATGTTCCCAGGCAGAGAGCTCAGGTTAGTGTACCCTGTGGTTAAATCCAGCTCAGGAAAACTAATGTGACATCTAAACATAGTACAGAAGCCCCTGAACCAGGCAGAGCTGAATGGCTTTCAGCGTTAAAGTACAACACAAAGCTTAAATGAAAAAGATGAGAAACTGATGTGCAAAGAACTAGAGAGGCAGACTCGCAGAGGAACCTCTCCCTTAGGCAAAACAGCTTTAAGGGAACATGAGCAGTCCCTGCTGCCACATACATATGTAAGACCCTAGCACTACTGAGCTGAAAAATAATGTAAAAATGACCAGCAGATATGACAAAGAGGTCCAGACCTAGCTTTTGTATCTGATTCAGTTTCTAATTCCTCCTGAAACAGCTCAGCGATCCAAAGTGACATGTGCATAATGTATAATGTAACTCATTATAGACTCTTTTAAGTAAATTCATGTATCATTTACCTCTAGGAGTTCTTCTGTGTTATTATTATTTTTTTCTTTCTAAAGGGAGAGCCCAGTTCATCTGTGGAATCTGGCTAAGTCTCGTATTTATTGTTCCTGAAGCAATGTTTTTTCACCTACTATTTTGGGACAGATCACCTGCAGAACCACCTGAGAGTGCTTTTGCAAACCCAGTCTACTGGATTGAACTCCAGATAATGAAGCATAATCCCAGGGGACCAAGTCTAATAATGTAGTTAGGAAAATGTAGGTGATCTTCATGCACTCATTTGCTTCATTTATGACATTACATCTGGCGTTGTGAAACAAACAAGGTGAATAATAATTGGATGTAGGGAACAAAGGAACAGCCCTCCCTGGACAAAGCAATCGGAACAGCCTCTCTGGCCTCTCTCAGAGATGACTGGAGCATTGGGAACTCAGCCCAGATTCGGGGAAAACGCACTTCGGCAGGAGCGTCTGTGCAATCCTCAATGTAGAGATGCTGTGTTTGGGGAGCCTGAGGAGCTGAGCTGCTCTGCTCAGTGACGCACAAGTCAGCTCTGGACATTGCCAGTATCAGGAGTCATCATTACAGAACAACTGTCTGGAATTGAGAAGTAGGACATGGCAGAGTTAGAAAGCACCTAAAGTGACTACCCACTCAGGACATGTGACACCCCACCAGAACCCTCAGAACTATGTCAGGAAGCCCCAGACACAAAGGGTCTGTAGAGAACAAAGCAAAGAAATCGATTCATAGCTCTTACCTGGTGCTTATCGTCCTGCCCCTTCCTCTCCTTCACTATCTGACTCCTCATCCCCTCACTCGGTGTGTATCTGAAACATGAACGTCACCTGATCCGTGGGCGCTCAGCATTTTCCTTAAGGATCACATCATTTGAGAGTAGTGCTGGGTTTGGGGAGCACTCCACATAAATGCATGAGGTTTTAGACTTCTGTACAATACATTCTGTTAGGAAATAGAAATATTTTAGCACAGAACATCAGCCTTCCCTTGCTAAGCCACATGGAAATTCTATTTGTGAGATGTTTATCTGCTGCTACCTAACCAGAAAAGACACTCATGACATTAGAAATTCTCCATACCTCTTTCTGGGAATGTAGATGGTTTTACACAATTAATTAGCATACATTGTCCTACAGCTACTTGAAAAGGTGTCAAAATGTTCACTCCAACTCTGCAAGATCAAACCTATTCAAAAAGCAAAGCTTATTCAATGTTTTCTTAATGTAATAAAACTGTATGTTTCTTTTCACTTCACCAGTGTGTTCTTTAACAGGCATACATCTCAGAATTGGGACTTAAGAAAAGTATGTCCTATTGGTTAGCCCCAAAGAACTAGAAACTTCACAAAAGAAGGAAGTGTGGATCCTTCTGTTATACAGAGTAAATAACAAAGGCAAACACACACATCAGTGAGTTTCATCTCCTTACTAATGGAAGGGAAGGAAGATGAGTCTGGAATGGACAGAGAATGTGGTTGTACAGTTACATGGAATTTGTCAGCAAAGATCATGACAGAAAGAATTCTAGAGTGATAACAATAATTTAAAACCATTATCCAATGTCTAAAATGGCTATCATGCAGGATCAGGAGACTAAAATTGTCATTGTAAGTAGAAGAACATTGCAAAAGAGGAATCCTAGCATTATCATGGACTGCATTGGAAGCAAACAATTTCCAGGTAACTGGCACAAGCAGCATGTGAAAATGAATACCACAGAAAAGCAAGATTCAAGTCAGCAGAGAGTATCATCATATGCTAATCTCAAATTTGATTGTGAAGAGGACAAAATAATCCAAAAAGTGGATGAGAAAGATCATCCCCCTTTTACTCACACCCAAGTCAGACTGTTATCACTGCATTCTGCTAAATATTAATTTTATCAACCTGAAAAAAGATAAAAGAATTAAAATTGTTTAATACAACTTAAAGAAAATATATCTTAAATATGGGTTGGGTGTCAACAAAACAATAACAGAAAAGTTGTGCCTTTTAGCAAGCAAATGAGCCTGTAGGTAAAAAATGAAACACCTAACTAAAAAGTGAGTAGTTAAAGCTTCTCTCTCTCCCTCTCCCTTTCCCTGTGTTTCTGTTCTCTCTCTCTCTCTCTCCATGTATGTGCATGTATGTGTAGAGAGAGAGTTCATCTGAACAAAATTAACTTACAATTATGTAAGATTTTGATGCTTAATATAACAAAAAACAGGCATAACATATCCACAACTCTTGTTATTTAGAACTACAGCTCTTTGTGTCACAGACTTACAAACATTGTCATTTACACATATAATTAATTAATGTTTCTTCAAATACTTATCAGGTTAAAATTCTTACCTAAAGAGCTACTGAAATTACACAAATTAATCAAAATACAGTGAGCAAAGCTCTAAACTGAACACATCGAAGTGCAATTTCATTTCTACTGAATTTTAGACTGCAGACAGAGGATAACTATTTCTAAGAACATTATAAAAATATCTTAGGATCATTTATAACAAAATAACCATGAAGGCACAAACACAAGGGTTCTACACACCCTTTTAGGCCTCGCATAGAAAGGAGGACAGTGTGGAGCGACTGACCATGGAAGATAACAATGTTTAGACCTTCTTCCTCACTGGGCTCCAGTTTAAATTTGATGAAATGAAACAAGCATTTCAGGGGACAGATGTGGCTCCTTCTGAGACATTAAAGCTAAAGTTAAAATTTCATTTCCTCATGCACTGTCATACCATGAAGAAGAAGAACCTTACCAAACAAGTGCCAGCCAGAAGAGGAGATTTTTGTTTTGGATTCAGTTCATAGAAAAGGGACTGGGATATGCACAGTAAATACTTACATGTATAATGCAGAGATACAGAAAGAGTTCATATCCATGTCTGATGTGACTTAAATATTAAGTGGAAAGCTGACACTATTTGTTATCTATGAACTTAGATTTTTTTTTCTAACTACTCTCATTATGTTTACATTTTCAGTTTGAGTCAGCTCTCACCCAAAAATTTCCTGTTTCAATTACTGCTTCCTTTCATTCCTTCTCAATGTGTAACTTCTGTACAACAAAATACACATTTTGTACAATAATTTCAGGAGTGAAACACCAGGCTAGACTCTCAGTAATCAGAGCTTGACCTCATTTAAAAACAAAAAATTCCCTGGGATTTCCTCTGTTTCTCTGCTGACTTCCTACTTAAGAGGCTAACTGGAACTGCAAAATTTAACAAAATCAGAAAATGTACTATTAAAGGCATAGATGAACTGTAGAATTATATAAGGGAATATAGTTCAGCAGTTCAAACAAAAAAACTACTGCTATACATAAAATGTGGATATAAAAATATAATTTTGGAAAGTATTATAATAATGTTTATGAATGTTTATAAATGGTATAGACTACATATTCATACCCACATAACAGTAAAGATGACTGAGTATTAAACTGAGACAGCAACTTCAAGGCAACTATTAGTTCTGATAAGAGGAAAATGAATTAGGAGAGGGGCAAGAAAGGTCTTATAAATAGTATCTGTCATAGTTTATGTCTTTGAAAAACCCAGTCTAAATAAGAAATCACAATGTGGCATGTACCGTGCATGTTTATAATGTTCTTTGTGTTTTTAACATGCACGAGACACATTATGACCCCATATTTTTTAAAAGAACAGTAGGGGATAATATAAGAAGGGAATCATGATTGTAGAACATGAAGGAGGAAGAGTTTTCAAAGGCAGATCCAGAGTGTCAAGGGGGCTATTTGGTGGGGTAGTTAAAACCTCACCGGTTCACCAAAACCATATAAAGTAGCAAGGCTAAAACTTTGGAAATGAGCACCAGATGGACAGGAGTTTGAATTGTTATTTGGTCACTGATGAGCCTCAAGGATTTGGTCAATCTTAACTTCACTCAACTCCCATATTTGTTCACTTCTAAATGCTGTGAATAATTGTTCTTACCCCTGAATTATTTTTACGATCAAATGAAATAATGTATATAAAGTGCATATTATGAAGATTGGTGACCTACTCATTTGCTTTCCATCTCTCAAGTGAGAAAAAGTTAAATAAAATAACTGCACAAACAGTAAATTCAATTCAACTTAGACTCCTCTGTGCTTCCAAAGAATTCACAGTATTTTTAGGAAAACCAATGTGAGAGAAAGAGCTCGGAATTAAAAATGGAGCACAGGGCGTGTCTCATGTCTAGACTCCTCCACTTAAATTACTTAATCATTCTGATCTCTTTCCAAAAGCGGAGATAATAAAACATTTAAAAAATATATTTTGTAAGTACCAAATGAGATAAATTATCAAAGAAGGACAAGAGTAATGTCTTCCACGAAAGAGTTGGTCAAAAACTCATCACCGCCTTTGAAAAGACAAATGTAAGACTCAGTCACCAGGAATCATAAGCAACGCGAAGTGGGGGGTAGAGAGAAGACAGCAAGAAGGTATACCTTGCACAAGTGTAAGATCTCTTACCTTTCTGATGGTAGGATTATTCCAAAGGTGTAAAACTTCTCAAGTCTAAGCAAAATTGCTTATTTATGGAAGCAACAAAATTCTCTCCTGGTGTTTTTCAAAGAAGTGCTTGAATTTTTGGCTCATTATCCTTGAAAATTTTCTTCATCAATCTTCTGAAACAAGATCCCTGCAGGCTTTCTTCTCCTATCTTATCTAGTTCAACAAACTAGTTTTATTATCATTTTCCATTTTAATTTGGAGCTTTCCAAGTATATTTGCCTAAATTCCCAGGCGTCATTTGTAAGGCAGAACACTGCTGTTATAAAAAGTCTGAGCTGCAGACTTCAAATGGGTGTTTGATTAGTCTGGAATCCTCAGAAAGAGCTGAGATAACCTCTGCTAGAGAGGCTTATCTGGCTTGTTTTTACAAATGGAAAACAAGTTGCTGAACAAGGATTTATCTCAACCAGGAGAGCTACTTAAACAATTTAGATAGCTTCCTATTTTGCCAACCAACTTTCTGTTATCAGGAAACACTACACCAAGGGGCTGAAAAAGGGGTGGGCATTTTCAGCACACATTGGTCTTCCAGTTAGAAAGATGATGTAGCTTCAGGAATAGACAAGTGTTGAAATGCTATTAAAAGTGTACAAAGTATCTGCCAGTCAAAAGCACCACAGCAAGCTGTCACAGATAGGCTCCTGGATCCACAGCACTGTGACGGTTTTGTTTGTCCTTATCACAGCTTGGAGTATAAAGAGCCACTTACCTGACTGGATGGGAGGCAGTCGCCATTTTCCTCTTCTGTTTTAATAGATGCATTTTGGAGTCATGTCCCTGAAGGATGCTTTGTTTACCGGGGTGTTTCCAGTAACCCTCTCCAAAATTCACCAGACATAGGTTTAGAATTCTTCAAGATCAAAAGCTTCCTGCAAAATTTGTGGGAGTGGAGAGGAACAGGAATTCCAGGGTCTTCAAAGGAAAGGACAAAATATGCTGCCAGCATGGTTTTTGTAAGTGAAACTAATTTTGAGCAGTGGAATTGGTTGGTAAAAATAAAACTAGTCAATGCAACCCGAGAGGAAATCAGATGGCAAATGTTTCCTGTACCACACTTTGGCAAGGGGAATCTTGCACTGCTGGGGAAATAGCACAAAAGAACATGACACTGAGAGATAGAAATACAGTCAAGAAGGCTGAAGCAGAGTGTGAGGGAGCAGACAACTTGGATGGAGCTCCACAGGAAGGTGAAAAAGATCACCTCAGACCTGGCAACTGCAGAACAATAGACCTCATTTAGCCAGTAATTGAGCATTCTGCAGTCACAGGAACAAGAAGACGGGGGAAACATGAAAAATAAAAGTAAACAGTAACAGATCTTTCATATATAGCAAACTGCACATAGACCAACTGTGCTTCTGCTGGGCTTTCACTATACAAAGGGATTCTTCTCCTTGTGAAACAGAATCCTGCTTGGAAGTCAGCTGGGAGTAAATGTGAGTACAAAGATGAACCTCTTAACTTGGATGCATTTCTAAAACAAGACTAACAAAATACAGAAAACAAAGTATAGAGGGAGAAAATGGCTAAATCACTTACCACTAGAAGGTTTGGAGGGAAATGTAACTTATAGAAAAATTTAAATCTATATGCTGTGGAATATCTGTGAAAGGTTTATGCCTGTGAAAAGTCAGACCCCAAGTCTCATCTATGGCATAGTACACCCTCAGCTGGAGATCACTTTTCGAATTCAGGCACAGCTCAAGCAGGGTTGACCAGAAGGACGGGTGTCATCTTAAGCAGCTTACTTCACCCTCCAGACTCAGTTTCTTTTCTTTTTATGTTTCCATTGGTACCTTTTAGATACGCATAATGATCACATTCATCACAGGGAATTTGTAACCATGCATAATATATCTTCTTTTTTTTCCCGTTCCCCTCCCCTCCTTACCACCCTCCTTCCCATCCTTAGGTACAAAAATTTTGTTTCCATTTTTCCCCTTTTCTTCTCCCTTTGTATTCTTGTCCCTGCCTTCCTCCCTCCACTCCTTGTTTCTAGTCCTATTTCCCAGTATCTATTGTACATTTTGGTTCTTAATTACACTTCCCATTTCTCACACCAGAGAAACAATGTAGTTTTTAAAAATATGTGCCCTATTTATTTCACTTAGGAATATGGCCCCAAGGTGCATCATTTACCAGAAATGTCTCAGGTTTATCCTTATTTATGGCAAAGTAGTACTCCAATGTGTAACAAAACCATGTCTTCTTTACTCATTCATCAGTGGGTGAACATTGAGCTATTTCCAAGATTTAACTATTACAAGCTGCTGCTATAAACATGGATATGCATATATCACTGTAGTATGAGGCTTTTAACTCTTTGCGGAAGATACAAAGAAAGGAAATAGCGGGGTCAAATGGGACCTCTAGTTTTAATTTTTTGAGGAATTTCCACACTGATTTCCACAGTGGTTGCACCAGTCTACAATTTCACCAACAGTGGAGAAGGGTTCCCTTTTCCCCACAGCCTCCCCGTCATTTGTTATTGTTTGATTTCTTGATAATAGCCCTTCTTTCTGGGGTGACATGGAATCTCAACATTGTTTTAATTTGTATCCTCAAATGACCAGTGATGTTGACCATTTTTTCATGTTTATTTTCCATTTCTACTTCTTCTGAGAAGGCTCTATTCATATCAGATGCCCATGTTTGGATTGGCTCTTTAAATTTGAGGGTTCTGACTTTTTGAGTTCTTCATATATTTTATATATTAGTCCTTTGAAAAACAACTGGCAAAAAATTTTTCCCACACTGAGAGTTGTCTGAAACTGAATTTCATTCCCATTTTAAAACTGTAATGGTATTAATTCCCTGAAGCTGTTGAGATGATTAACCAAACATATTTATAAGGACCATAGCAATTCCATGGATATAGTAGATAGTCAATGATTTGAGTTGGTCATTATTAATATTATTATCACTTCCATTAGTATTTTAACTAACCTTACCCAGGACATGGAGAATTTTGCCTGAGTTATAATGGAAGTAGTTGAGATGGAAATTTCTTTTTTATTATCTCTAAAGATACTGAACAAGGTTCAGTGTTGATGTCACTGAGATTAATATGGCAACATGGTACAGTGCCATACAGCACGAATAACATCAAATCAGGGAAAGGCCGTGTAGAATGCCACAGCTACAACAGATTGCAGAAAAATCTCAAGACAGGGTTACATGTCATGGACTTGCTTGCCGGGAGAATTACTCCTTTTCATTTCCTTCAGAGTCTGATTAACATAAGAAGAAAGTGTAAGTGGGTGCTAACACCCCCAATATTTTAACACCTAACACTTACTGCTCTCCATTCCAACAAAGACGGAGCCGTCTCAGGTCCAGATTCCACACAGGCAATCCTCGTTACCTAACATGTAATGGCATGGGTCTTTCACATAGTATTCATTTTTATGGTTGCCTTTTAACTACAGCAATATATATTATTTTTTTCAACTAAGATAGTGAAAAAGTATTTTATTTCAGAATATATATATATACGTACATATATATATGTAAGAATGTGTAAAAGGAATATTAAGTGCATTATTGTTTAGCCTATCAGAAGAGCCTGTTCTAGTTGCCAAGCCAACTCGGACAAATGGAAGCGTCATCACACACAACCAAGCTCTGCTCCCCAGTTACTCTTTGTACCAAGAAGTGTTCACAGTGGCAGCACCAGATTCCATCCAAAGGACAGACTTGGGCTCACAGCCGTGCAGGCCCTGCACACCAAAAAGTGGTCGGGAAGAGCAGGCCCAGGATCTGGGGAGCCATGCAAGTTTGACCCAGGGAACCATTGCCTCAGGGGATGTGACTAAGGGAGGTAAAAGGAGGCCTCACAACAATGCTGGACCAAGTCCCAGACCTCACCTCCAGAGACGCCGACGACTCAGTAGATCTGTGATGCTTCAGGGAATTGGAAGTTTTCTGGACAGGACTTCTGATGCTTTTAGTGGAAGCACCTCATTTGGAAAACACTGTTCTGAAGAGCAATTATTGTGCAGGAGTTAAGTGCATAAGTCAATGTACTTAAGTGCATTTGAATCCAAAATATCTGGATGTGAGTACTGCATCTAATGTGTACTAGTCATTAATGTATACTAGCCATGTCTCCATGCACATTTCTTAACATATGTGTACCTCATCTTATTGCTTAAAGTGGGATAAGTAGAAGTACCTAATTCATATGGTTGTTATTATAACAGACAGACAGACAGACAGATAGATAGAGGTGGAGAGCAGATAGATGGTAGGACATTTTATGTCTAACAAATAGTTTTAAAAATCAAGGAAAGTGAGTAAACATGCACTCCTATCTGAAGTAATCATGGCATCGGTGTGGCAGAAAAGAAAACAAGCCTATTATCAAATCCATTAATACATTTTGCCACTGGATAAGTAAAGATATTTAAATCAGTTTCTCATATAAAGTTTTTGACATGTGAAATTTAGCATCATATATATTCTTCCTGTGTTCATTATATTTCTCCTTCATTAACTATCATAATTGAAACTTGGTTGGGAATATAAAGTGAAATGGGGATGGCAGAGAGTATAAAATTATTGTCTCTACCTAGTGTGAAAGTCATTCTACTTCCTCGTGCAAGCGCTCATTAGTGAAGTGCAAAGTCGGTGTGTGCCTTGGAAGATTTCCTGCTGCTAGGATTACCAAATCGTTCTGTGACAGGATACACTACTGCTTATTTCCCTCGTACTAAATTCCTGATGACCTCCCTTTCCTACCATGTGAAAAGACATGCTTATTCTTACAGACTAAGTAAATGCTTACTGAGAACACAGAGCTAAGGAGGCCTGGAGGCTAATGAAATAATATTTCAGATCTCACATTTCCTTGTGGCAGAACAGGAATAGAAAGAAATCCTACTAAAGCTGGTACTGACATCCCCAGATGTGCAACCATTAACACATGCTAAAACAGGCTCTTTAAAAAGTCTATGCATTTTTCTCCAAAGGAATATAAAGTACCATTCCCTCAAGCAGCCCCTCATGCTCAGTCCTCCTTAACGTAGGAGTTAGCAAAGCAGCAAGCAACGTTCTGGAACATTTCCACGGTCATGAATGCCACGGGTAGTAAAGAAGCAAGACAATGCAAGACAGCATGGAAGTTTTATTCCTTTTTGGTTCTTTTGAGCTCTTGTGAGATCACACCATATTGATGTATGGCAGGATTAACCCAAAGTAGCCCCTGCATCACTGAAGGGCTTCCTTGAAAGCTTGTTCACCCATTATTGCATACTGTTATCCGGCATCGTTTCTGGTTATGAGGAAGGGACGCTGCCAAAAATCTAGAGAGAAAACAATGTAAATCTACTGCCCCCCCAGTACTGGTTAACTATTAAATGCATTCCCTGCCTAGACGAGGGGCATATGTCATGCTTAAAATCACTCCTGTGGGAATTAATGAAGAATGTGATATCATCCAGTATTCAGGATGTATTAAAATGCAGCTGGGACATTATCTTAGCAATCTACATTACCAAGAGTCAGAAGCTGCCGATTTTCTATGGGACAATGAGGCCACAGGTAGTGGCCCGGCATGTTTGCCAGTGCTCATAAATGCAGTGCTGAGTGCGAGATGTGCTTTGATTTCATCTGTGGTTTATTACAGATGATACAGAACAAGATTTTTAGAAAAGCACCTTTGACCAATTTACTTCAAGACACTGTTGCACTCATAAATCAGTACATGTATGTGAGGACATATGGAAATTTGCCAGTAACTTAATATTTGGCAATAAACAAATGTACTAGTTATTGCACCACAAATGGTTACTGCAGCAACTGGTACACAATGGGATTTTAATTAAATACTGAATTGAAAAAGAGTGAACCACTACTCAGTAGTGAAAGCGATCATACATCTTTGCAGAAGACTTTGGTTTTTACCACTTGTTTTATTTTTATCAAAACAATTTCACCCTTTTTCTAGGGCTATAGCTTAGTAGCAGAGTACTTGCTTTGTACACTAGAGGAACTCTGGTTCACTCCCCAGTACTTCAAATTGTTTTGTCTATAAAAATAAAATAGTTTACTGAAAATTAAAATAGTTTGATAAAATAAAGAAAGTTATTATGTTATCTATAGATTCATCAGATGCAAAAAGATTCTTATTTGCATGGTAATCCAATTGTACTGATGGCTCCTCGAAATTCATCTCAATTAGGGCTTGTATATGTTGCCACATAAGTTGGCAACCCCTTCTATTTCTGACTCAGAAGCTGGTGGGTGACTTACTTTACCTAAATAAATGTTTATTATTAGTTTGTCAACAGTTACTTGTGGCTGTTTGTTATGCAGCATTATCTAACTGATGGAGGGCACTAGTAGAGTTCTTCTACACTAAGTCTTCTGGTAGATGGAATTGACCTTTTCTGCCTTAAATCAGGTAAAGTAGACATTTGGTATCTGCTGTACTAAAATAGCCATGCCTCTTTTTGAAAAGCACACACTGAAGCATCCTGCTATACTGTGAACATGAAACAGAATGTTGGTATAGTCTGAACTGCACCCACCAACATTCTTGTACGGAGAAATTATCCCCCAGGGAAACAGTGGGAAATAAGGGCCAATGTGTAGGTGATGAGGACTCCACTCTCAGGGATGGGTTAAAGTCACTCACTACATAGAGGCCTTGCTGGAGTGAGTTTGCTGTCTTCTCCTCTCTGTCCTGCAAGGATACCAGGTTTGTTCCCCTTCCACCAACTGAGAAGAGAGCAAAAAGGCCCTGCCCGGAGGCCCGCCTCTGGAATTTGCAGCTCATACCCTTGAGAACTGTCCGAAATGCACTTCTGTTCTTTGTCAATTACCTGCTCTAGGGTTTGGGGTGGTAACGCAAACAAAAGCACTTGCCCTTTCCTCTCAGTCACGGAGCAGGACTTTTCTGGGACAGCAAACGCTCACTTTTCACAAGAAATCCCTGCGGAACTGCCTGTGCACACGCTGACAAAGCTGTTTTGGTTCCTGCAAGAGTCAGGTACCACAGCTCTTTTTGTACTGACGATCACCTCTACAAGGTCTTCTCCTCAACCCTAGCAAAGACTATTGGACATTTCACCAAATCGTTCAGAAATGTTTTCTACTCGGTGCTTATGAGCATAACAGTTCCTGGAAGACGTAAGCAGATGTTTTTTAAAAGTCTGTTTATACCAAGTATTGAGAGGTACCTGGTGGAATAGGTACTTAATATTCTCCCAATGAATGGCCAGAGGGATACACACATGTTCTGTTCTGGAAGCATTCTGAAAATAGCCTGGCTAACTCTCATGAGTAGGGAAATACGAAAAGAGGCAAAGATCTGAAATCTTCTGCAGAAGATGAGGCATTTTGCCAGTGTACTTTGCTCCAGGCCTGCCAGTTTCAGCAAAAATCAGTTCTGTCACAACCTGCCTTTTCAATCTGCATTTAGACAGGCTAGTGCACTGTGATTTGTACCACCTTCACCTAAGTTTTACTAAAAGTCTAGATTTTTATCAAGAGCCATAGTAGCCCCTTCCTCTATCACCAGAACAGACTGTGACGTTCTTATCTGCTCATTCTCATATGTGTTCTTCACACACTCTCCAAAAATGTTCTGTCAATTCTAGCGTAAGTCATTTTAATTTTGAGAGTAAATTCAAGACCGGAGAGTAGTGGGAATTTTTCTTTATTATCTAACTTCTGTTCAAGTGGACTTAGGAACTCTTTACAGAGGATGTGATATTCTTGCTACACATTCGGGAATGATCAGGAATTAATTCCCTTTTGCAGTGAGTGGTCCATGTATCACGGGACATGTAAATGCAGCAGTGAAAGAAAAAGATGTTTGTTCCCCTCCAGTGGCTCATCTTCTAATTATGGAATGAGAGTCAAGACTTCAATTACAAAATATTTTGCCAAATATAAAAATAGTTCTAGAAAATCAACAGACCTATTAAAATGAAAAGATAGCAAAGTTAGGAGGGATTTATTTATTCATCTTAACAGACATCTTTCCTGGATCATGGTACAACTAAAATCGTAAAATCCTGCAAATAAGTGGAGGTCACAAAATCTCTATTATGGGCTGGGGATTTACCTCAGTGGCATAGTTTCTGCCTGCCAAATGTGAGCTCCTGAGTTTGATTCCCAGTATAAAAAAACCCTCTATTACAAGGGGGAAATATGTATTGAATTTGGTAGTGTATTATTGGCTGATCTGAGTTTCAAAATGGCTACTGATACTGACCTGAGAAAATACAATGATCAGGAGACTCTTCTCTAGCTCTCAGGAATTCAGAATATAGCATACAGGACAATAAATTATATTACCTCTCTATGTGCACTTGGGGGTTAAATGGAAGAGAGTGTTTGAGATGATAACAGTAGTCCAATTGAAAAAGAGAAGCAGCTATTGGTGTTTAAAGAAGAGAAAGATTACTATAAGAGACTGACTATTGATCATTGAAGAGCTACAGAGTTCAATAGAACATTGTGTGGCTGCCCAGTGGTGAGCTATAGCAGGAAGCTTCCACTTCCAAAAAACGGAGCGAACATGGCAACCAGAGCTGCCTTTTAGAACCTGGAAATAACGCAGCATACCTGGTGAGAAATGAGGCTTCCTTGGAAAGTTCTTCACACGGTGAGAGCCACAGAGGCACTTCTAGAGACAACATCTGAAGCACAAAGAGACAAAGAGTCCTCTAGATAAGCAGTGGGCTCATTACCAAGCCCTTCCTCTCAACATAAAACCCCCTAACTTACAGCATTTATCAACTTCCGTGCTGTAATTATTTGCATGATGGCTGGTTCTCAACTACTAAGAATTAATAATTCAGTTGAAACATTGCTGAATAGTGCACAGTCTGTTCTCCGCAGCCCTTATGAGCTGGCTTCTGCCCACAGTTCTTCTGCTAAGCTTCCTCACTAAGAGTCAGTGAAGGAAATCGGAGCCTGAGAAGTACATTTACCTATGAAACAGAACAGTATGGAAAGTATCAGGGAGCAAAAAAGATCAGGACAAAAGCTTTCCCAAAATGTTCACAAACATCTGATTTTCTTGCACAAATGAGCCAAAGACCAATAGAACCTGACCATTTGCCAACTTCTATTATTAAATCTAAAATAAATACAAGCCTATGAGTTTATGTTTGTGTTACAGTGAAGGCATGGGAGGTGGAGAAAAGTCTGTAGATCATATCTTCAGTTATACTAGCCAAATTAGAAAA
Organism: Dinomys branickii; assembly: GCA_004027595.1. Lineage (NCBI taxonomy): Eukaryota > Metazoa > Chordata > Mammalia > Rodentia > Dinomyidae > Dinomys > Dinomys branickii. Next base: position 37,688 of record PVLD010018797.1, read on the forward strand.
TTTAATTATTGAAACAGCATATTGATACCTTAGCTATAAAGCTTATAATGTTCAAGCTTAATTTCACTAAAATTATAACCTGGACAGTTTTTGAAAGGAAAAATGCTTGTGACTACAGACTCTGTACATAATATAACAATAAAGCAGAGCCAACAAGTTCTATTAAATAACTATAGACAATGAAGATAAAACATTTATAATAATTATAGTAACAGTAATAGAAAATTTGAAATATCAACAAATAATTCTTAATATAAGATAGGTGCACTACTACTTTTTATGATAATAAAAATATGACACTAAAATAATAGCACACCTAGTGCTTGCTTCCTATAAGTCAGGTATCACTTGTTATTATTGTTTGATGATATCTGTGGAGTTTTTATTTTTTTT
>PVLD010018798.1:0-38088 GCA_004027595.1 Dinomys branickii
AGGACAGAGAGGAGGGAGGTGGATATCCTGAACTCGGGAGGGATCTGAGATAGGAAGTGAAACCCTCGGAAAGTCTAAGCAGAACCTCCTCTGGAGGAGGGGATCACAGATCTGACATGGCGCAGTTGGAGGGAGACGAGATAGAGAGGGAGGAGGTTGCCGCTCCAAGCACACCCCTGGCCCACGCCCTCGTTTCGGCGTTCGTAGCTTCAGCTTCGGAGACCCATTGCCCAGGTGCAAGGGGTGGGGAACGGTAATGCTGGAGCCACATGGTCTGGACCCGCCCCCATCCATAGCACGACGACAGGGTGGAGCCGGGCGGTCTGCTGTGAGCATATGTGCTTTCCCACCTCCAACCATGGCAGTTTGTATACACCCCTGTATGTTATAGTATAGTCTGAGGAAGCTATATCTCTTCCCAAGGTGAGAGTCCAAGGATATAGATAAACCCAGGAGTACAGTTATTATCACAGGGAAGATGACTGATTGTGTGGTAGGGCAACGGAGATGAGGGAGGAGAAAAAACGAACTGATCAAAAGGGCCATCATCTGTGTAACCTGAGTAACAAAGATGAAGGTAACATTATGTAGGACAGCATCCAGAGCTAATTCCCTTCTATCTTCTCTATAATTCTGTATTTCTTCAGTCATTTTTGTACTAGCAGAAATGAAGATAACTTTATATTATACAGCATCCAGTGCAAATTCCCTACCATCTTATCTATAATTTGGTATTTCCTTTAATGTTTTTGTGTTAACTAATGTGAAGATAACTATGTAATACAACATCCAGTTCTAATTCCCTACTATATTCTGTATAACTTTGTATGTTCTGTATTGTTTATGGCTTTTCTAGTTCATATGTCTCCATTCTTTTGTCTTTAAAATAAAATTTAAAAAAAAAGCATATTATTTGAGATTGAATTACAGACAAAATTGATAAAAAAATAGGCATACACTATCAAACATCTTTAACATTCTGATCAGAAATTCAATCTGAAAATTTCATGCTTGTAAAATACATATGCAAATAAGGAGTTAAGAATAAGTTCTTTTAAAGTTTTATATGACTCATGGAGCTAAGTAAACCATGAAATGTGAAAATCTCAAACAAGTGAGCAGCAAATGTAAACATGCCCAGAGCAAGTAACAAAATTTTATGTTTTGTTTGTTGAATTTACTTGGTCTTTTGTTTCTAGCTGACTACAATGCATCTTTAATGATGGATGACAGGACAAAGTAATACTGAACTTAATCGTCTGAATCTTGAATAAATCAAACCTGTAAGAACTGCAAACATCATGATTCCCTGATGGCTTACTTCTCTTTGGCTGTCTAACCATATCTAACGATGTTCCAATCTCTCTTGCCCATTAGGTAAGAAAGTTTAGAGGGTAGGTACTATGTCTTAATTAATCTTTCCATTTCCAGGTCATAGCCCAGTGTTTGGCTCAAAAGAAATACTCAGCAAATTGTAGTATGAGTGACATGCAAAAAACATCGCGTGTAAAGTTGAATGTTAATAAATCCTTCAGAAAAATTCCTTTTTAAAATTTTTTTGATTTTAAAGATAAAAAAACCCATCACAGTGGAGCTGAATTTCAAAGCAGGTTAGTAGGACAGTTACAATACATTGCCTGTTGGTATCTTCATAGCAGTTATTCAGAGTACAAGATACAGGCATGATATTTTATTCAAACAATATTATCACAAAACATCCTTTGCAGTGAGCTAAGGAAAACAAGCTGCATAACAGTCTTGACTATCTTGTGTATACATATATTTTTCCCTTTCTGTTTTTTCCCCTTCCCCATATCACTGTTTGTATTTCTTTTAAAGTTTCTTCCCAATTCAAAATATTAGTTGTACATTTGGATCTTATTTACTCATGAGTTTCTCACACTATTGAGACAATACAATGTTTATACATATGGGTCTGAGTTTTTCACTGATGAGCTTAGACTCAAATTGCATCCACTTAGCTATAAGAGTCTCAAGCTTATCCCTCTGTGGTTGAGTAGTAGTTCACTGTATAAAAAATCCACATCATGTGTCAGTTCCTCAGTTGATGGGCATTTGGGTTGTTTCCAGGATTTAGTGATTATAAATTGTGCTGCTATAAACATAAGTATACATATATCACAGTAGTATGATGTTTCTTCTGGGAAGATACCCAGGAGGAGAATGGCTGGTATGAATGGGACCTCTAATCCTAGGGTTTTGAGGAATTTCCACAAATTTCCACAGTGGTTGCACCAGTCTACACTCCCACCAACAGTGAAGAAGGATTCCTTTTTCCCCACAGTCCCTACAGCATTTTGGTTGATTTTTTGGATGATAATCATTCTTTTGAGGGTGACATGAAATCTCAGTTTTGTTTTAATTTCCATCTCATGAACAACCAGTGATGTTGAACATTTTGTCGTGTATTTACTTGCCATTTGTATTTCTTCATTTGAGAAGTGCATATTCATTTTAAGCCCATTTTTGGATTGGGTCTTTGAATTTGGAGGGTCTACTTTCAATTCTTTGTATGTTCTAGGTATAAGTTCTTTGTCTATGGGACAAATGGGGATAAATTTTCCCCACTCTGTGAGTGAGTTGTCTTATTACTCTGTTGGTGATTTCTTTTATTGTGCAAAGGCTGGATAATAAGATAACATTTCATTTTTTGATTCTTGTACCATGTCCTCTGCAGTTTGGATTTTGTTAAGGAGGTCTCTACCTGCACCTATGTCTTTGAGATTTCTACCTATTTTGTCTTCCAGTAAATTTAGTGTTTCCATTTTAATATTTAGGTCTTTGATCCATTTTGAGTTTGGTTTAGTGCATGGTGATAGACCTGGGTTGTTTTAGTCTTTAGCATGTAGAAAGCCAGTTTTCCCACCACCATTTATTAAAGAGACTTTCTTCCAGTGAACATATTTGTCTCCTTTGTCAAAGATAAAATGGGTGAGTGTGTTTAGGCCTGCATGTGCACCTTTTATTCTGTTCTACTGATCCTCAGGTCTGTTTTCTTGCCAATACCATGCTGACTTTCTCACAGTAGCTTTGTAGTATAATTTCAGGTCTGGGATTGTGATGCCCCCTGACTTGCCTTTTTTGCCCTAAATTTCTTGCTATTGTAGATCTTTTCTTGTTCAAAGTGAATTCTAAGACTATTTTCTCTAGATCTGAGAGGTATACTAGTGGTATTTTCAGTGGGATTGCCTTAAATCTGTATAGCAATTTTGGGAGTATGGCCATTTTCACTATGTTAGTTCTTCCTATACAAGAGCAAAGGATATATTTCCAGTTTCTGATATCTGCTTCAACCTTCTATTTTAAGCATAGTGTAATTTTTAATATACAGATCATTTACATACTCTGTTAGATTGATTCCTAAGAATTTTATTGCTTTAAATGCTATCATGAGCGATATGCTTTCCCTAATTCAGCTCTCTCTGAGTTTGTTGCTTATTTAGAGGAATGCTATTGATTTTTGAGGATTGAGTTTATATCTTGCTACAATACTGAATTTGGAAATTGAATCTACACTTTTTTGGTGGTGTTTTTAGGGACCTCTAGGTAAAGTAGCATGTCATTAGCAAATAATAATTGAACTTCTTCCTTTCCTATTCTGTTGTTTTTATTTATTGTTCTTTCTAATTCCTCTGGCCAATGTTTACAGAACTATATTGAATATGAGTGGTGATACTGAACATTCTGTCAATAGAAGTTTTGGTTTCCTGGAAATTTCTGTGACTCTGCTTCATGTGTTCTAATTCATTCCTATATTGCTCTTGCAATGTTTCCATCTGTTGCCTATGTTCATATATTTTTATCTGTTTCTTCTCTAGATGTGTGGAGCATTTCTTTCATTATTATTGTCATTTCATTTTTTCCCTGAGAGATTACGTCTAGTCTGATCTCTTCTATAGTCTGATGGAGTTGTTTCTTTACTTCTGTTGCAATCATTTCAGCAATTTCAGGTGTATGTTTACCAAGTTCTCCTATGTCAGTGTCTCCTGGACTGGTTCTGAGTGGGATGGAGTTCTGAGATTGCATTTTTAGCCCTTCATCTTGTCATGTTTGATGCCAGAGGCAGAACGCTCAGTCTCCCTCTTCTCTGGCAGTTCAGCAAAGGTCACTAGTGGCCCTAGTTTTCCTGGTGGTCAGGCCTGCACCTGTGTCCGCTGAGATGTGCTGCTTAGACTGGGTCTTCCAACAGATGGTGAAATATATCTAATTCTCTCAGGTTTCAGATGTGAACTGTGATGTCATTTGATGGCAGATAGTCTGGTACAGTGACCCCTTGCAGTTCAGGGTACTTGTATGACCCAGAATCTGGTTGCACTGGTGACGCAATCCCAGACCAGTGGTCCTGTGACCCCAGGCACTTCAGGATATAGGCAAAACCCAGACACGAGCTGCAGGGTCAACAGTTTGTGGACCACCTGATTCTGTGTCTCCAGTCAGTTCAGACCAAGCACTGGAGCCAGATGCGGGCCACACCAACAGCGATCACAGCCTGCCCATGTGTGCGACCTCCAGGAGGGCAGGGTGCAAGTGAAGCCCAGACCTGAACCGTGGTGTCAGTAGCTCGTGGGGTGCCTGCACCCCTCTCTCACTCAGTTCTGGGAATGTGCATGAAGGGCCCATGCATGAACCCTGGTGAGAGCATTTCACAGGCCTTCTGAGTGAGGATCTCCTGTCTGCACCAGGAAATATTGGACATTCTTGTCTTGTGGCTGATTTTAGAGTGAAAGCTTTCAGTTTTTGATGGTTTAATATGATCTTAACTGTTGGTTTGTCATAGATGGCTTTTATAAGGTTAAGGTAAAGACTTCCAATTTTCTGTAGGTTTTTTAACATGAATGTGTGTTGGACTTTCTGAAATGCTTTTCCTGCACCTATTGAGATGAGAAATGCTTTTGTTCTTTGGTTCTGTCAATATGGTGTTTTACATTTATTGATTTGGGTATGTTGAACCATCCGTGTATCCCTGGGATGAATCGTACGCGGTCATGATGTGTAATTTCTTTATGATTTGCTGCCTTCTGTTTGGCATTATCTTATTAGGAATTTTTACATCTATATCCATTAAAGAGGTTAGCTTGTAAATTCCTTTCTTGGTTGGGTTCTTCTTTGGTTTTTGAATCAGGGTAATAGTTGCTTACAGGAGCAACTTTGGAAGTACTGCTTTGCTTTCAATTTCCTTAAAGAATTTCAGCATTGGTGGCATTAATTCTTCTCTAAATTTTTTGTAAAATTCCAGAGTGAGTCTGTCAGACACCTCTTATGAAAGAGGCAACATTAGTGATAAGTCTATCTACATTAGAAATATAAAACCATCCACACAGAAAACAAACTAAAATAGAGACTAGAAAATCATAAGACAAAGAACAAAGTGCAATCCCAAATGGCCAGCCCATTCTGGTCAATGGCAGACACAAAGAGACAGAGGAAATTACAAGCCAACAAATGGAGCTAGCTGAAACAACAATAGAGAACTGAAAAAAAAATGGAAGAAGCCATAGAAAAACTAATCTCTAAGTTGGAAAAAGAAATGACTATCAGAATAAAATTCATTAAAGCAGATACAGATAAACAAATAGAGTGTCTCAGGAAAATAATGGAAACCATGATTGTCAAACATAGACAAGAAACAGAATCAATGAAACACAGTCAAACAAAAATACTAGATACTAGAAACTCTATTAAAAGTATGCACAGCATATTAAATGAAAGTGAAGATAGAATATCAGATCTGGAAGTCAGGAATGTGATCAGAAGTTAGGAAAAGGAATATATCTTAAAATCACAAGAGACCACAAAAATCAATCCAACAGCTACATGATGAAGGAAAGAAGATCAACTTTGATTGGAATCAGTGAGAAACCTGGAGGTACTGCAAAAAGCATTAAGAACCTTTACACATAAATATCAGCAGAAAACTTCCAAATATGGACGAAGACTTTGACTTTAAATAAATGAAGCACATAGAACTCCAAATAGCAATGACCAAAATAAATCTACACCAAGGCATATAATAATCAAAATTCCAGAAATTCAACACAAGGGAAAGATATTAAAAGCAGCTAGAGGAAAGAAATGTATCACCTATAAAGGAAAGCCCATCAGAATCACAGCAGACTTCTCAGTACAAACCCTCAAATCAAGACAAGTTAACCAGGAGGTATTCCAAGCCCTAAAGGAAAGCAGTCTTCAACCAAGATTGATGTGCCCCACAAAACTATCTTCCAAAATTTATGAAGAAATAAGATACTTCCATGATAAAGAACAAAGAAGAAATTTATAAACCCTAAACCAGCTCTATAGACTGCTCTGTACAATATATTAGAAAGAGATAATGAAGAACACAAACACAGAAACACCAGTAGGAAGATGCTGCCAGACAAAGCAGGAAGACAGGGATCAAAGAGTAGGGAAACAACACGAAAAAGAAAAGCCAGTGCATATCAGTTATAAGCATCGGTGTGAATGGTCTCAAATCACCAATCAGAAAAACAAACTGGCAGAATGAATCAAGAAGCAAGATCCAACACTATGCTGCATTCAAGAAACACATTTAACCCCAAAATAATTCATAGGCTAAAATAAAAGGGTAGAAAACAATTCTACATGCCACAGAAACCCAGAAAAAAAAAAAAAAAACAACAGGAGTAAGTATTCTACTTGCAGACCATGCAAACATTAAGCCAAAACTGATCAAAGAAAACAAAGAAAGTCACTATATACTTGTTAATTGAAAACTCCAAGAAACGGGCTGGAGGTACAGCTCAGTGGGCTAAGTGCTTGCCGCTAAGCACTAAGGCCCTGAGTTCGATCCCCGGTCCCGGAAAAAAAAAAAAAAAGAAAAGAAAACTCCAAGAAGAAGAGATAACAAATAAATATTTATGCACTGAACACAGGTTCATCCAACTACACAAAACAAATATTAACTGATATGAAAAACCAAATAAGCACTAACATAATTATATTTGGAGAACCTCATACCCCATTCCCATAAAGTATAAAACAACCAGACAAAAATTTGACAAAGAAATACTAGAATTGAACCAAGCCTGGGAATAAATGGACTTGGCAGATGTCTAGAGAGTGTTCCACCCCCAAACATCAAAATGAACATTCTACTCAGCTGAACATGGGATGTTCTCCAAAATATATCCCATATTAGCTGATAAGGCATTTTTAAGTAAATATAGAGAAATTAATAGTATCCAATGCACACTATCTGACACCAGCATAATGAAACTGGAAATCAATGACAAAGGAAGCCAGAGAAATTACATTAGTACATAAAAATTAAATGACACCCTTTTGAACAATCAAATTTTCCTGTGAGTCACACAGGAAATTAAAGACAAAATTAAACAATATATATAACTAAATGATAATGCCGCTACAACATACCAAATTTTATAGAACACAGTGAAAGCAATCTTAGAAGGGAAAGTGACCACAATGAACTCACACATCAGGAAAATAGAATGAGCTAGAATTAACAACATAATTTTGAACCTCAAGCTTCTAGAGAAAGAAGAACAAGTCAAACGCAAAGCTCATACAAGGGAGAAAATTATAAAATAAGAGCAGAAATTAATGCAATAGAGACTGTGGACAATGCAAAGAATCAATGAATAGAAAAGTTGGTTCTTTGAAAGAATAAATAAACTTGACAGGCCACTAGCCAACCTCATCAAAAAGAGGAAACAAAAATACAAATCCTAGCAATTAGGAGTGAAAATTTGTAAATCCCTCTGGTTCCTACAGAAAGCCAAGAGATCAACAATGCCTACTATGAGAATGTATATTCTAATAAGACGGAGAACACAGAAGAAATGGAGAGAGTCCTAGACACAAGCAAATTGCCAAAACTAAATCAAGAACATAAAAATTCCAAATAACCTAGTATTGGCCAATGAAATTGAAAATGTAATTACAAATTTACCAACTAAGAAAAATTTCTTATATTTCAAGGCTCCTAAGAATCTTTATTCATGGTGCTACTCATGTTCTCAGCATCCTGGCAGCAAAAGGAGGAAAGTTATACATTCCTTTGCAGTAAATTAAGAGAATCAAAAACTAAAAATATGAAATCAAAGTGACAATTTTCAAATGATACTTAAAAAGTGACAGGATTTTGGGAGCAGAAATTTAAAAAGGGGAACTTAAATTGGAAGAAACCCTTAGAGCCTGAGATTGAGACAAGTAGAAGACGTAGGCATGAGAGCTTCTCTACGCAAAACCTGTTTTGAAACTCAGTTTCATTGTTATATTTACCTTTCTCTCTCTCTCTCTCTCTAAAATACAGGAAAACATTTTTAAAAGATTGAAGCAAAGACAATAGATTGATGTAAAAGGTGCCTGGGAGGGTATATGGAAACACATTTGCAAATTTTGGCTACATTCTTAAAAATATCAGAGAGGGAAGTTTATCTTTGTTTGTTAGATTAAAAATCTAATAAGTTTTATGGACTGTTCTATGTATATGTTCTTTTTTTGGATCAGATTCAATGTTAAATTTATGCTTAAATATCATTTTGAATATAGATGATCATTTTCTCAGTTACTACTAACTAAGCAGGAAATTATCTTAAAATTTCAGCTAGTGAAAGCCAATATTCCTACCTTTAGAGACTTATTTTGTATAAAACACAACGTTTCTGAATATATTTTTAAGAAAAGATTGTTATATGGATGCTCGTATTTTCATCCTTTGATTCAACTACTTATCTCGATATAAAACTGCTTTGGCTTACCATTGACTTCTTGAGAGTCAAAGCCATTCTTATATTTCAAATATAGTAAAATACAAATATAAAAAAGTATATGATTTTCCTCAAGTCTTGGTGAATCTCACTTCTAAATATTAATTTTATTTTTATTCAATTATAGAAATACGAAGACCTGATACACAGATCCGTGGGTTGGTTCCAGTATTTCTGTAGACTGTCTCATTCTTTCTCTGTGTGTCTGTCTGTCTCTCTGTCTTTTCACCTCTCTGTCTCTATCTCGGTCTCTGTCTTTCTCTCTGTCTCTTTTTGTCCGTCTGTCGCTCTCTCTCTGGCAGGACTGGTGATTTAACCCATGCCCTTGGCACCAAATTCCATCTCCAGCTCCCTCCCTTTTTTGTTTTACTTTGAGGCAAGTTCTTGCTAAAACGCAGAGTTCCCCAGGCTGGACTCAAATGTGTGATGCTACTGCCAGAAGCTTCTAAAGTGTTAGGATTAGAAGGCTGGAATAGCACATATGACTCAATTTGGTAGGCTTAGGAAGGCTAAAATCTGTCTTCCTTAGGATTTAGAATATTTTGTAGGGTCATATTTTTATAAATCTCTTTCTTATACTGCTCAAAACCACTGTGTGGAAAATAAAACTGCTGGGTGATTTCCAAACAACTCTTTAAGTGGAGTTGAACTGAGGTTTACTTCTCAAATCAAGGTGAGTAAGAATAAAGTTATTCTGAAACAGTGGACTATGTACCATTATTCTCAGCATTATCTTACAGAACATTTTTTAAAAACACCAAGAGAGGGGTGACATCGAAGGGAAAGCAAATAGTTTTCCAATCTCACTGTTGTGATGCTCCTGTCACTTGTGTGCTCGTACTGTTGGAAGGTCGGATACAAGCACCTGCATGCAAAGGACTTCAGAAGTCTGTGGAATAATAACAAGGCTGTTTCAGATGTACCTCACTGCAGTTTTAATCATTTCACTGTATTTTTCTCTTCTGTTCTCCCTGCACATTCTCTGCACTGTGTTACTGCAGGCTGATCCTCTAGCTGGCTCTGTTACCAAACCTAGCAGTACAAACCTGTTTCTGCACTTTGTCGATCGCTCGTGTCCGTCCTCCTGTGACACCGCAGCTTTCATCTCCTACAGCCAGCATTTACCAGGCATGAAAAAGCGCCTCTCTTTTCTGACATGACAGCAGAAAAGCTGCCACTTACACTGAGTGCACTTTCACTCCTTAGAGGAAAGTAAGGACAATTCAAGTGAAGGGAAGTCCTTCATGAGGCTTTGCTTCTGACTCAAATGACTACGTAGCCATCATCTGTCACAGCGGTTGCTTTTGTTCCTGTAAATAGGTCTAATAAAAATAGTAAGTAAAATCCTCCCTGTCATTTTATCGTTCTCTTTCTTGTTTATTAAATTTTTTAAAAATTATGATGAAATTACCGTAGATCTCTGATAATACCCTGAAGTTGGAGCTATTTCATTATTATATTTTCTTTTTCACTAGGTTTGATTCCTGCGTAGCTATACGAAAGATATACTGCTGAAACGGACATTGTTATGCATCATGGTAATTTTATATACCTTATATATAGTATCTGGCATTTGATCCTGCTGATACTAGCAAGATGATTTTGAAATATCTGTAATAAAATAATTACACAGGGTGGAAGGTAGAATTGTACTTGCATTGTCCAGTCTATCACATATTTACCCATTCTTCACTGGCAAGTTGGCTTACTTTAGTAGCTTCCCTTATTGCTTTGAGGAAAATAAAGGTAAGCGCTGAATATAGATGTAAAGGTGGCTGTAGTTACCCAAGTGAGCACGAGGTTTTGTTGCACTTCTGTCTGACATGTTCTTACAGGCTGCAGCACAGGATAAAGTGGAGCAGAGTAAAAGATACGAAGGACTTCGAATCAAGATACTTGAGTTTAACTTCCAAGACCCTCCTCACCATCGCCATGGGCAACACCGCTTGCTTCTCCATACTTGAGATTCTTCATCCATAAAGTTGAGGAAGGGTATGGCTACCTCCAAGGCCTTTCCGAGGGATATTTTTTTCTTAGTGTCAAACAATGAAATTGTGACTTATCCCTCCTCAAGAATAAGACTAGGTATTATGCAATTTAAAACACATTACCCCAAATGACAATTCAGTTTAACTAGTAATGATCTCACGTACATTTTTCTAGTGGATAGAACAAAGGTTCATAAAAGTACTCAGTTTTTGTCAGATCTGTCTTATTTTTCCCAGATAGAATTGTTCCTTAGTGATATGTGAAATTGTAGCTCAAGTTCTTTAACTTGTACCTATTAATAATCGACAGAGGAGTGGGAGTAATTCTTACACATACTGAGCATTAAAGCTGAAGGCACTGGGGGAAGCAGCAGAAAAAAGAAGGTCTCCGATAGTTTTCTGTTTTTCTCCCCTGAAGTGGCTTGTAAAAGAATTTTCTGTCTTCCTCTAATGTAGTTTACAAGTCCCCGACTCCAGAGCACTCCTCCTTCTACTGAGAGAAAAGAACTGAAGTTGCAGATACACAAAGAAGGAGCTGAACAAAGAGGCCTTACTCGGCTTTCCTCTCATTATTGCCACTAGACCATAACCACTATGTTTCCATCATACCGCAGCACAACAGCCCACAAAATTAATGTTCTCTCTTCATGGGTTTTTCTTCATTTCGGCACAATCCCATATCTCATCTATGAACATGGTAATGGGTGAAGGAAGGATACTGCCCTCACACCTCTACAGATTATTAAAAGGCATGAGTTAAATAACTGGAGCTTTGATTTCACTTATCACTGACAAATAGAATTCTACCTGGAAAAAAATAAAACAGATCTGACAAAAGCTATGCAATTTTATGAACCTTTGTCCTATCCGCTGGAAAAATTTACAGGATATTATTAGCTAGTTAAATGGAATTGTCACCCTGCATTGGGGAACAGCAACATTTCATATATAACTTGTCAGTGAGAGAAAAATGTTTAGTGCTAAGTGAAAGGAAAGTGATTAGTTTGGAAAATCAACATTTGGATGCCACATCTTCAGGGACAAGAGAAGGCTGCAATGATCTAATTTATGTATCAACTTGAAAGGATTATGAGTCACCCAGAAATTTGGACAAACATTATCTTAGGCGAGTTTGTGAAAGTGTTTTGATGAGATTAGCATGTAAATCCATAAAATTAAGAAAATACTTTACTCTTCATTATGTGAGTGGGTCTCATTCAAACAATTGAAGTCCTGAATAGAACAAAAAAGTGAACCTTTTCTTTTTCCCAGACAAAGAGGGGATTCTCCTGTAATGACCTTCGAAATGGGATATTAGAGCTTTCCTGCCATCCCACCATGACTAAAATGATCATATCTTCCAGGGACTTGCTCTGCTGGCCTCCAGTCTGGAACTGTACCATTAGATATACAGTGATCCCCTACCAGTGCGGAGTTACATCCCAGACACCTCCACGGTAGCTGAAAGTCTGTGAAGTAGTGACATTGTATGTATTATGTATATATATATTTAAGGCTTTATAAACTCTTCCCACATGCCTGTAAACCTTTCCCGATCTCCTATTCACGTTTTCCACACTCTTATAAACACTTCATATGTTCTTAAACATATTCTACACTTTTAAATCTACATAATGTTAACAACATGTAAAATTCTGTATGAGTACTCGGTGTGAGGTGCACAAGGAGAAACGCTGACAGTAAGGGCAGAGTGCGGGAGAGCAAGCAGACCGGTGCTAGGGTCACTAAGCCAATCAGCACCCAGGATACAGAAGGCAGTGCTGTGATTGGTCACCTTCTATTCCATCAGCCGATAGTGTGCCATGTAAAATCTTACATGGGCAAACTCGCACATATGGTAGCAGCATCCTGCATTTCCTTTGGGTACAGTATGGTATTCATCCACTGACGCAATACAGACTGTATTTTACTTTGATTTAATATCCTTTTAATATATTGGAATTAACTTTTTAATATATTTACATTGTTTTAATTTTTAGGTGAATATAATTCAAATTATAAATATTATATAAATACCTATATACTGCAAAATCCCATGATGCAGCAAAAACTCTGTGATACAGAATTAGATATATTTTCTTTAAAAAAACTGCAATAGAGTGAAGCTGCAATAAGTGAACTGTGATATAGCAAGGGATGACTGTACTGGGTCATCAGATGGCTGAGTCACCATCTACACTTTTGGGACTTCTCAGATTGCATAATTCTATCTATCTATCTGTCTATCTACCGATCTATGACACTAGCACAAATGTGTCCCACACATATATTTAGATATATACCTATCTCTATATACATGTTCTTATAAATAGCTATAATACTATGATATTAAAAATAATACACAAAAACTACAAGAGGTCACGTATAAATGTTTTGAGCATCTTTAGGTTTATACTGGCATGAAGGACAAAAAGTTGTTTCTGTAATTGACTGTGGTTTCTCCTTGATTCTTCATGACAAGCTTTTAGGTTTACTATATTTCTTTGCAATTCAGTAGAAATATCTATGAAAGGTAGTAAATCATAATCTCCCATAGGCAATATTGAACTATTGTTTTACCCACTGTTGACTTTAGCTGTTGTATTATGATACAACAAAACACAGATAGATGACTCCTTTATATCCCAACAGGCCTTGAAGCTGAATAGCCCAGATTGGTGTGAAGGCTCAGCCTGTCTTAGCAGTGGATTTGTTTTACATGACCTTTCTGGGAAACATAAATGTACATGTGAATGAAATGGATTCAGATGATGGAAGTAGGAATATGTTTGTCACCTGATTTATAGAAATACTGCAAGATTTTCTGAGTACATTAACTCTTTCTTGCCTTTATTAATGAAAGATATGAAGAATTATATTCGAGATGAAATAAGGCAGCAGTGGTATGGAAATACTTCACAGCATTTGCTATCAAAAACTCAAATACACCTTCAGTTGTTGGATAAAAGTAATACCGGACATTTTTCTCCACTGCTTTCATTCTGTTTGCTAATAGGGTTACAAGATGAAAGAAAATATTTTGAAGAAAAACAAATTACTATATTGATAATACAGTTATTTTGAAATAGCTATTGATGCAGTCTCTAAAATAGTCTTTAAAAGAAAAGTTGTGTTTTTATGTTTAATTAAGCACCTCTCGACTGGAGCCTAATCAAACCAATTGCCTGTTGCTGTGTCCCATGAGGAATAAAAAGCTGAAGTCTGCAATGTTTGGGGGTCATAACACTGGTGCAGAGCAGTAGCAAATGAGATCTGAGCTTAAAATAGTCCAAGAATAATTAAGTCTGAAATACTGATGTTCTGGGCAGGGATCCTGAGCAGTTATCCCAACTGTAATACTGGCATGAGTCAATGTGTGAAAAATAAGAAGCAAGTGAATACAGTCATTAGGATTTCAAAACTATGATACACCAAGGAGAAAAATCAGTATTGCAGTAGCAGTAGCAGCAGAGGAAGCAGGTAAACAACACTGGTAAGTTCCCCATCCCCAGCATAAATTGTTGTGCTTCTCCTCTGAAGCAGTATCATCTGGGATAACACCTACTGTCTGGCAGAAAAACCATGGTAAGGAAAGATCCTGGAAAATACAGGTACAAAGGAGTTAAATTTCTTCCCGTTATCATGATTAAATAAAGTAATTAACAAATACATCAATGAGCTTTTGTATATCGGAGATTGTCAAACTAAACAAGGTGTGGTGCAGACCAATCAGGTGAATATGACCCCTCAGCTGTGATGACAGCCGTGGGCAGCTGGTGCACTTTGGAAACACGCTGTGACATTGTCACCAGGAATGCAGTTAAGTGGTGCAGACATATTTCCTGGAACATGTGGATGCACACAATTAAGAGGAAAGGGACCGATTCAGCCCAAGAGCAATGCACAAATCTGGGTCTAATGACCCCTTAGGTGAGAACATTGGGTCTAGTGGCTGGTGTTAGATGGATCGCATGGCACAGCTCATCAGGCATGGCAGACATGGAATTTGCACACCTATTCAGTAAACCCCAGCACTGCCACGGCACATGCCCCTTGAGAACTGATATTTTTATTAATCTGAATTTCTTATAATCATTGTTTTTCCTTTAGCTCCCTTCATGGATAGTTATAGAGTGCTTAGTCAGTGGAATACAGTGAGTAGTTAAACACTATAAAAACTTCTAAGTACCCCCCCAAATCATCGCAAGGACATTCTCAGGGGTTGAAAGTATTACACAACTCCCCTATGCACATACAGACATTACTCATCCGTCACAAAAGGTGTAGTTAGAATAGCACTTGGACACATACTCAAGTGATCAAACTTCCTGTCATGAACAATGACACAAGCCACAATACTGGCTTTGTTTTGAAAGATTATGCAAACAGAAAACCTAGTTAGCTATGTAGTATTCTTATCAAGTGTTTAAAATTAAGAGTGGGACTTCGGGGAAGATGGCGACCGGTTACGCAGCAGAGAGGGAATCTCCTGGAGGATTGCCACCCAGAAAATGGAATATAGCAATATGAGAAAGACAGAAAGGAGAGAGGTGTGTACCCTGAACCCAGGAAGGATCTGAAATGGGAACTGAAGCCCTTGAAAGACCAAGAAAGACCTCTTCTGGAGGAAAGGATCAGAGGGCCACCACTGCGCAAGCAGAGGGAGAGGAGGCAGAGAAGAAGGAAGCCACCGCTCCAAACACACCCTCGGCCCACTCCCTTGTTCTGGCACTCGCAGCTTCAGCTTTGGAAACCCACACTCATGGAAGCCTCCCATCTTGGCCAGGGGAGAGCAGAGATCCGAGAGCTGGTCCAGGTCTGGAGAGGAGAGGGCGCAGCCAGGAAAAGAGGCAATGGCATTTGGGAGCTGCTGTCGAACCCAGTGTGAGGATGAGAAGTTACAACAGCCACTGAAACAGAATCCCCACCCTGCAGCAACCTTCCTAATCAGTGCCTGGAGGCAAGATAGAGTCAAAGCAACCAGTACACAGTCCACCACACCCAGCTCTATGCCTGCCCCGAGGCTGTGGCCTCCTGCCTCTCCACTGTGTGAGCAATTGCCAGCAGAGAGCAGCAGAGAGCATCAGCAGGACCCCAGAGCCACAGCAACTCCCAGGGATCCAGCCAAGGAACGAACGGGAACTGGACCACAACAGCAAGAGAGAGCTGCAGATGGAGGTGGATCACACGGCCCCATGCCCTTCTCACTCCAACATCAAGCAGGAAGCATGAGCTGAGTTACTGGGCTTCAGCTCCCACCCTGAACTCCCTCTGTGAGGACCTTGAGCCTCCGTGGCCTGCACAATCACCACCTGTTACTGACAGCAATGGGACGAGTCCTTGGGCTTAAGGACTCACCCCAAACTACTAATATGAGCACCAAGAGGGTCTCCATACTGCTTGCATATATGAACCTTGTATGAACCCACAGCAACAAATTACACGAAAAGCAGCAGTCCAGGAGTCCGAGAAACAAAAACATACTGTACACAGCAGACCCGAGAAAATCCTGCAACTCTCTTCTAGAACTAGTAACTAAACTCAGTACATACCCTGGACTACCACAGTGAGCACCGGTGGGGGAGATCTCATGCCCTTGTGCCCAGCATCGTAAGTGCGCCCAATGCCCAGCTGCAAGGGGTAGGGAACGGCAATAATGGAGATTGGGAGGTGGGAGGAGGTGAAGACCTGGAACTAGGGTGCAGACCCAGTTCTCTTACTGTGTGGGGACAGCCTCCAAAGAGTCATAGACGGCCTACAGGGAGATGCTAGTGGCCTAGAAGGGAACTTGGAGGCCTTGACAGGAAGCTCAATAGCCTGAGGGGGGAGGGGGCTCCCTCCAGGCTACATGAGAACCCTGAAGACCTGGATGGGGACTCTGGCATCGGGGCAATGGGGCCGAGCCTGGTGGTCTGCTGGGGGCGACCCAGTGGACTCATCCCGGCCCCTGGCAGCGTGGCGACGGGGCAGAGCCGGGTGGTCCACTGGAGGTGATCCTGTGGCCTCGACCCAGCCCGGAGCTGGGTGGTCCGCTTGCGATCTTGAGGGTTCAACCCGGCCACCAGCAGCGTGGCAACAGAGCAGAGCTGTGCGGTCCACTGGGGGTGAGCTTGTAGACTCGACCAGGCCTCTGGCAGTAGGAGATGGGGCAGAGCCTGGAGATCCACTCAGGGCGACACCATGGACTCGACCAGGCCCCGGCAGGAATAGGCAGATCCCAGAGGTCTGTTTGGGAGACCCTGAGGACTCGACTGGACCTCTGGATGCCGCGTATTGGGGCGAAGCCTAGTGGTTCGCTGGGTAATCTCAGTGACTTCACTGGACCCCTGATGGTCTTGAGGGCTTGTCAGTGGGGGCTTGACCATAGTGAACCCAGTTCCCTGCCTCTCTACTATCTTTGAGCAGGGGTGCTTTTCCACCTCTTTCCATAGCAATTTGTGTACACCCATATATGTTATAGCATAATTTGAAGCAGCTATGTCTCTTTCCAAGGTGAGAGTCCAAGGGTGTAAATAAACCCAAAAGTACAGTTATTATCACAGGGAAGATGACTGATTGGGTGGTAGAACAACAGATACAAGGGTGGAGAAAATTAATTAATCAAACGAGCCATCATATGTATAACTGAGCAATAAATGTGAAAATAACATTATATAATACAGCATCCAGAGCTAATTCCCTACTATGTCCTCTATAATTTTGTATTTCCTCTATTGTTTTTGTGTTAACAGATGTGAAGATAACTTTATGTAATAGAGCATCCAGTGCTAATTCCCTACTATCTTCTCCATAATTTGGTATTTCCTTTAATGTTTATGTGTTAACTAATGTGAAGATAACATTATATAATACAGCATCCAGTGGTAATTTTCTACTATATTCTGTATAATATTGTATTTCCTGTATTGTTTATGTGTTATTCTGGTTTATATGTCTCCATTCTTTTGTCTTTAAAATAAAAAAATTTTAAGAGTGGTGCAACAGAGTCTAAAAGATTGCTAAATATTCTATAGTAAAATTATCCTGTATGAGAATAGATACCTGCAATGGTAGATATTCTATTATGTAAATGGACTAAATGCTTTAAAATGCTCGTGTCATAAGGAAAAACAAAACAGAGTCAGGTTCTTGGATATGTAAGGGGAAGGTAGGCATTGTGATATATGAAATGCATAATCTTAATTGCTTGAATTCTAAATGAGTGGGCCAATGCTATAAAGACAGCTGAGGCATGATTAGGTATACTAGAGTATGCAAATTAGAAAATAGTTTTGAACAGTGTCAAATTTACTGAGTTTCAAACCAGAAAATGGAAATGACCCAGCTGTGGTGGAGAAAGACCACTATGCAGCTGACAGGGAAGCATGTTAGGGCACAGCCATGAACTCTGTGGCCAATTTCTGCAAGGAGTGGAATGTTTTAGGACTAACCACAGGGATTTTCTTTTTTAATGAGAAAAGGACCACAGCCAAGCTTTTTGGATGCTGAAGATTAAACAACTTGGAGAACTCATTTTTAAGAGCACAGATTAAAAAAAAAAAATCACAAATAAAAATTAGGTAAGACTTTTAGAATTTCTTATAAGTTAAACTTAGAAAAATTATAAATAGAACAAGTGAAAGATATAATTTTGTTATATTAGAAGTTTTTATTTCATTTTTAGTAGTTTGTGTTAGTTATGCAGAACAATAGGTTGTATTTTGGCACATTTATACATACATATGCCATATTTTCTTTCCCACCCCAATGTCACCATCCTAGCCTTCCCTTCCCCCTTCCCTTTGAAACCCTTCCACTGCTCCAATAGTCTAATTTCTACTCTCAAGTGTCCTCTGTTTCTTTGTCTGTCTCCTCTCCTCACTTTGATTCCATAGATGAAAAACACAAAGTTTTTTTTTTTTTTTTTTTGGCACTGGGAATCAAACTTGCAACCTCATACTTGTGCTGTGCCACTGAGCCATATCCCTGGCATAACGAAGTATATATATTTTTGAGTCTTACCTATTTCACTTTACATGACTATCTCTAGTTCCTTCCATTTCTGTAAATAATGTGAGTTCATTATTCTTTATGGCTGACTAATACTCCACTGTGTGTATATATTTCATTTTCTTTATGCATTCATCTGCTGATGAGCACTTAGTCTGTTTCAAACTATTGTGGATTATGCTGTAATTAACATGCATATGTAATATGTAGGTATAGCTTTCTGCAGTGTGTTGACTTTAATTCTTTCAGATATATATTTAGAAGTGGTATTGCTAGATCAAATGTTAGATATAGTTTAAGATTTTCAGAGAACCTTCATATTGATCTCATCAGGGGCTACAGTAATTTAAATTACCACGAACAGCATAAAAGGGACCATTTCCCCCACATTATCACCAGCAGTTATTACTTCATGGCTTCTTCATGATGGCAATTTTGTCTGGGCTGAGGTAAGCCTTGGTGTGGCTTGGATTTGCATTTCCCTTATGGATAAAGATAGTTAACACTCTCCCTATGTTCACTGGTCACTTGTACTTTTGAGAAGTGTCTGTTCAGTTTCTTGGTCCTTTTACTGATTTGGTTTCATGGGGGGATTTTTTGGAGTTCTTTATATACTTTGGATTTTAATCCTCTGTTAACTTTTCTTCCATTCTGTAGACTGTCTCCTCACTCTGTTCATTGTTTCTTTTGCAGTGCAGAAGCTTTTTAATTGGATGCTACCCCACTTGTTGATTGTTGTTATTATTTCCTGATGTATGGGAATGCTCCTCAGGAGATTGTCACCTCTGCCTATGTCATAATGTGTTCCCTCTAGGATATTTCCAGAAGTTTCAAAGTTTCTGTTTGGCCCTTTGATCCATTCTGAGTTTTTTTTTATACAGGGTGACAAATTTTCTAAGGGTGAACATTCAGTTTTCTTAGCGGCATTTACTAAAGAGTCTACCTTTTTCCCAATGTATGTTTTTGGCACCTTTGTAAAATCAGAGAACTGTAGGTATATGTGTTTATTTTTGTGCCATTGGCTCTGTTCACCTGGTCTGCGTGTCTATTTTTATACCAGTACATGTTTTTGTGATTATGATTGTGTGATATAATTTGAAATCAGTAATAGTGATGTCTGTAGCCTGGCTCTTTTGGCTGAGGAATGTTTTGGTTATTCCAGGTCTTTGTGTTTTCATGAATATTTTTGGATTTTTTTTAGTTGTGTTAGTGTATTTAAAAAAGCTATTGATTTTTGTGAGTTACTTTTTAACCTGTCATTTTGCTGAATGTATCATATCTGAAAGTCTCAGTACATTTTTATAGTTTTCTAAGAATAAGATCACTTCATCTGAAAATAGGAATAATTTGACTACTATCTTTCCTTTTTGTTTCTTTTCTTTCTTTGCCTAATTTCTCTGACTAAAATTACAAGTATATGGAATGGTAGTGGTAAATATGGACATCCTTGTAGTCCAGACTGTAAAGGAGTTTTAGTTTCTCTCCGTTTAGTAGGATGTTGGCTTTGCATTTATTGATTTAGCACCTATTACCTTGAGATCAAGTTCTTTATACCTAATTACTTCAGAATTGTTATTACAAGGACATAAAATTTGTTGAAGGCTTTTTAACTTATATTTTGAGATCACTTTGTGCGTTTTCCTCTTGATTCTATTTATGTGGTGTATTTAATGATTTTTATCTATTGAACCATCCTTCCATTCCTGGAATGAAACCGTGCTGTATGATTCCTTTAATGTGTTGATGAACTCTGTGTGGAAATATTTTATTAAGTATTTTTGCATCTATATTTATTAAATACATTGGTAAGCAGATTTTAATGTTTGTTTCCTTGATTTCTGTGTGGCAGAATAACTTTGAAAGCATTTCTTCCTTTTGTATCTCATACAATTGTTTGAGGAGCATGACTGTTAGTTTGTAAAAGATCTGGTAAAATCTAACAGTGAATATATAGAGTCCTTGCCTTTTTTCTGTAAGACTTTTTGCTAATGATTTCTTATAATCTCATGTGATTCGAATTATACATATTTTCATATTTCAAATTTTGTAGGTCTTATGTGTCTAAAATTTATTTACTTACAGATTATTTAATTTATTGTAATATATATTTGCAAAATAGTACTGATTGTCCTCTGGATCTTGGCAGTCCCTTTTGGAATATCCTACTTTTACCTCTCATTTTGTCAAATTGTATCTTTTTTCTCTTTCATTTGATTAGTAGGGCTAAGGGTGTGTCTGTTTTATCTTTTCAAAGAATCAACTTGGACTCCTCATCCTTTGCGGTTGTGTTTTAGTCTTTATTTCATTAATTTTGACTATATCAGTTATTATTTCTCCTATTGTTTATAAGTTTGGTCTGTTCACGTTTTTTTTTTTTTTTTTGCGGTACTGGGGATCGAACTCAGGACCCTGCGCTTGCTAGGCAGGCGCTTATTCCACTGAGCTATATCCCCAGCCCCCTGTTCACGTTTTTCTAGGACATTCAGATGTATCATTAGGATTTCTACTTCACGTGGCTGCTTTTCTAGTAGTCATTCATACATTTCCTGCTTGAAACCGCCTCTGCTGTGTCCCACAGATTCTGGGATGGTGTGTTGATATCCTCATTTCGCTTCAGGAAGTTACAGGCTGTATAACACAGCCAGCACAAAATCTAGAGAACAAATCAAAAATTTTTTTATTAACTAACCGCTTGACCTTTGTGATGAAAATTTTTCTCATATTTTTAGTTAAATATTTTTCATCTGTCTTTTTATTTGACAGTAATTTATAATATTATTTCCTGGGGGCTACAAGTATGATAAGTTAGTTTTAACTTTATAAAGACCATTCAAAATAGCTGCAGTAACTTGTGTTTTTTAATTTGCAAAGCTATTTTAAAATTTATATACACATATATAAAATTTTTATCATCTATAAACTATAAAATTTCTGATAATCTCTGTTTTCTTGGAAGTAAGACTTACTATTTTATGCAAAGATGATGCTAATTCATCCCCTGGCACGCAAACATTCCTTTTATTGAGGGTTGTGAGTTTCATGCTGGGGCCCACACCTTAATTTCAGTGGGAATAGGCTACCACTTGCCTGTCAGGCAAGAAATAACCTACCTGTAAAGGAAAATGGCTAACAGTACGCAGCACACATGCATACGTCTTATTAAATCTAGCTTAAGTCTCTCTGTAATTTAGATCAGGACAATTCCTGCAGCCACTGAGGCCAGTGCACATATGAAGCTGGTACAAGGCAGCCCCTAAAACTACAGGTGCATCTTTCTCCACCCCAGGCTTATAACATTCTGCAGTTTATGTTTTTTCCATCATCTCTCATGCTTGTAATGCTCACAGCGAACCAATATAATGAGCGCACTACTAGAGAGAAAGGCTTGGGGCTTGCAAACACAGTGACAATAGGTGATATATCAGGGCGTACAAAGCCTTCGTTCCTCAGGTCAGCTTAACCCTAGATTAAGCACTGTCCAGCTTTGCATTTCCTGGCACTCCCTCCTGTTGGCTGTTTGCTCAGCTTCTCTGTAATTCCAGGTTGCTTCCCCATGTCCTTTTTGGGCTGGTCATGATTACTTTCTTCCTGAAGCGCTATTGCCACTTCTGGAGGTTCAATTATTGTCAAAGGAAGCACTGTTTGTTCTACCTGCACTTTTTGTTCTTTACGTTTCTCTGGCTTTCAAAATACACTTGTTTTTCTCAAACCTGCTTGTACTCTGATTTGCTAGCATCCCTGTCCACCTCTCACGGCATTCTCAGAACAGGCTCTTCCCCTGTTTGGGGGACACAGCATTTCCTGCTCACCTCTTTCGAGCTCTGTCTCCATATACAAACAATTTTTCTCTTAAGTCGAAGTCCAAAATACATCTGGAGCTCCAATTTCTAATGCTTGTAAAATATCATTGTAATAAACTTTCTAATAAGCAATTTCCCTGGTCCTGGGGCAGAAGCTAAGTTACTGTCAGCACAGAGATGCTTACATCCTTTTTAGTAGTATGCTTAGAGTCAGAGGCTTCACAAAACATGATAAATTACATTATCAAAGGTTTAGCAATATTAAGTTTTAAAAAGTTATATTTTATTTAAGACCCATCCAATCTGAATGTTGAATGATACTAAACACCTTCAATAAGACTGCTTACCAGGTGAAGGTGTTTGCTGCATGTCTTTTGCATAATAAATTAAGCTCTTGTCAACTATTTAATATTTCTTTTGAGCTAATTAAGATGGTCAGTGTAAAGATTATTAAGGAACCATATTATTAATTGATTCATTTATTCCTCCCATTATATTCTCTGAGGTTGCTTTTGTATTCGATTTCATTGCATATTTTTCTCATATTCCTCAGTCTAGGGCTCATACAACTGGTACAGGTGTTTTGCAATAGAAAAATTTTAACTCTGGAATGTCTTACTTTCTGTGACATTGCAAAGTCTCATTTTGCCCGCCTTAACTGATGAAGCCTTCAGCAATAACTTTTACTTGGCAATTAGATATAGAAATCAACTGAAGGGAAATAGTTTTCAAAAACTTAATTCATTTAATTTTAACATTTTTAGTGGTATCCATTCTAACTAGAGTGAGATGGAATTCAATTTTGCATTTCCCTAAATTGCTAACTATAATATTTTTCATATGTTTATATTATGTCTACACTTTTTCTTTTAAAAGCTTTTAGTTAGATTATTCCCATGTTTACTCTCTTGCTTGTTGATTTTTTGTGGCTATCAGAATTTGAGTTCTTTATATAGTCTGGATATTAGTCCTCTCTCAGAGGAATATCTGGCAAAGATTTTCTCCTATTATGTGGGTTGTTGCTTTACTTTCTTAACTGTTTATTTTGCTATACAGAAGTTTTGTTTCTTCATTGACAAATCCAATTCATCTTTTCTTTTTTTAACTTTTGCATTCTAAGCTATTGGGGTCCTGTCCAGAAAATTGTTGTCCGTGTCAATAACATGGAGCTTTTCTGTTCTTTTCTAGTTGGCTCAAATATTCAGGTCTTACATAAACTCTGAGTTGACTTTTGTACAGGCTGAGATGTAAGAATCCAGTTTCAGTCTTCAACATGTCAGTGCCCAGTTTTCCAAGCACTATTTAGTGAATGTTTCTGGGATCTTTGTTGAGAATCAGTTGGCTGAAGATGTGCACATCTGTTTCTAGTTTCTCTATTCTGTTGTCTTGGTCTATATGGGTGTTTAAGCCATTAACATACTGTATTTGTCACTATGACTCCAAACTGATCATTATCATATTTGTATTACTCTTTTTCATCAGGATTGTCTTGGTTATTTCTGGTTCCTTATAAACTCATGGTGGGAATATAAGTTAGTAAAGACATTATGGAAAAAAGCCTAGAAGCCCCATAAAAATTAAAACCAAACATGCCATATAATCCAACTCTACCACCTCTGCATGTACTGTAAATGAAGGAAATTGAATGAGCATATTTAAGAGATATCTACATACCATTTCATTGGTCCAATTCACCATTCCCAGTATATGGAATCAGCCTAATTATCCAGCAGCAGATGAACGGATAAAGAAAATGATATATATGGAAGCAATATAGTATTTTTCAGGTGCAAACAAAAACGAAATCTTGCCATTTGTAGAGAAATGGTTATAACCGCAGGACAACGTGTTAAGCAAAGTAAACCAGGTACACAAATACAAGTATTATGTGCATCTTGCCACATGTGGGGAGAAAAATGACCTAAAAGTAGCATAGGAATAATTATTGATTAATAAGTGAGCCAGAGTTAGAGGGAAAAATGACTGTGGGAGAAGGTAGAAGAATAGAGGGCAAACAGTGAGCACACGATACAGGCATATGTGAAAATTTCACAGTGAAATAAATTTGTGCAATTAATATGTTATAGTAACAGCATTTATACAGCTTTAATATCCATTCTAAGTTTCTGAATTAATTTTCTTTATTTCTAAGTTTCTGCATTAATTTTTCTGTTACTCTGAGTCACTTGGTGGGAAAGAAGAAAATTTAAAAATGAAATGGAATGTTCAGGTTTTGTAAGTATGCTTTCCATCACCATAACATATAAGCAACCTCTAGAGAAAAAAGGTTTATTTTGGCTCATGGTTGGGAAGGTCCAGTCTAAGAATGACTGGCTGTATTGTTTTGGCCAAGGCAATATGTGTTGGTGAAAGCCAGTGGCAGAACAAAGACACTTCATGGCCTTGTAGCAAAGGAATAAGAAGAAGCCTAATGTTCCCAAACCTCCTCCAAGGGCACAACTGACTGACCTAGATGCCTCCTAGTGTACTTCACCTCTGAAAACTCCGTAACTCCGAGAAACACCACACTGGGAGTCAAGCCTTTAATACACAGGTCTTTAGTGAGTATTCAGACAAAGTTAGTCCTGGCTCATAGTGGAATCTAATAGCATTTGAAGTTAGAAGGATGATTAGCTGAGGCCTGGGAAGGTATAGGGGTCAGGGAATTGGGAAAGGGTGGATGAATGGGTAAGAGTTTGTATTCTATTGTGCAGCAGGGCAGCTATACTTCATGACAATGAACTGAATATTTGAAAAGAAAGATGAAGAATATTGAATGTTTTCACTGTGAATAAATGATAAATGTTTGTGAAGGTAGATAACATTTAATATGATTTGAATATTATACGATGTGTTTGTGTATCAAATTGTCACTTGCTACCTGAGAAATATGTTCAATGCCTAAGTATCAGTTAAAATGAATAAACAGTATGATAATCTCAATAATCTGTTTTTAAACAAATAATTCATCTACACTTTTCTTATTGACCTTTACCTAAGAATATTTCATACCACATCAAAATTAAATGATGTATTGTCTAAATAGGCAGTGGCATAATATTGAAAACAGAGGCACTGACCCAATATCTCATAAAGACCTGAGACACTGAATAGAGAACTTTTATTTATAGAATTCTCACTCAAACACAAATAGCATGAAAATTAATTAATTAATTTCAATATTTAAGAGACAATAATAAAGTATTGGTCCAGAAATCTGTTTTTTGTAAACACTCTAGGGAAGAAATTCCAACTGTGTTTTAGTGTGAAATGCTACTAATGATTATGACTTTGGTAATTTCATTTGACATTTCCAAAATTACTGGATCGAATAGCATATTATAATATTCAAGAATAAATGTAATAACTAATTTAAATAACTTTAGTCTGTGTATTTTATTCAACCTTCCCCTTTACATAGTTTCATTCAGATGTAATTTCTACAAGAAAAAGTTTGAAACATCATGGCTTAATGTGAAACATTTGAAAAACTTTATTACAAAAGAAATACATTTTCTTAGAACTCATCTTCTTTCAAAGCACTAGATTTTTCCTGCAATCATGCTGAACATAAGTTCTTTAACACAAAGAAAACTACTGCAGTATTTCTATAGAGTCAGAACCAGAATTTCAAAAGACACTAGAGTAGCAGAGTTTCAAATATATTTGATTAAAATTTATAGTTCAACTATTTTTTAGAAGGTGTGCTTCTTTGGGATTACAGGGTGTTGAGTTGTAGCTCTATATAATAATTAATTCAATTGGCTAAACAGGATTTGGGAATAAAATCTTTCATCCTGTTACAAGCTTAAGGGTTTTCCTTTCCTCTTTCTCCCCAAGAGTAAAGTGCTGTGGTGGGCTGAGGCTTTCGTACCAGAAGAATTGCTGTATTTATAAAGTGCTGCCAAAGAATATTTACTTACCCCCAGTTCCAGGTACACTGTCATTCCAAATGAGCCACAGTGGGAGAATTCACACCATGGAAATCAGAAAACAATATTAATCAGGAATTTTTGCTGGCAGAGAGGAATCCTGTGCAGTAAATATTTGCCAGGCATTGCAAGTTCACTGTCAGACCACCAGCCAACCTCCTGTAGACTCTGGCTAGAAAATAAATAAATAAAAAAAAAGAAACCTAGCAATACACATGCGCAGAAGGAAAGAGATACGGGTTTCCTCTGCTGTGAAACTGATCCCACTCAAAAGCCTCACGGTTAATTGATTCTAATTGTTAAGATTTCTGAAGGAATCCTTCCGTCTTCACCTCTTAGGGCAAGAAACAAAGGAAAGAAAATTAATAGGTAGAATCCTGAGAAAGAGACACAGAGAGATTAAACATTGAGATCCTGTCGACACGCTTGGCCTTCAGAAATATTAATCAGTGACCGGTGCTGAAGAACTCACAAAGGCTGTGCAGCGATGCCTTCTCCCATCATCTCCCACAAGGTGAACTGACCGACTCAGGCTAACTCAGCACTACGGTGGCTCTTTGGCTGTGTCCTCAGCATTTCAGGCAACTGAAATGTAGCTTGTAGCTTCCATGTAGATACACTCTTCGGGTAAGAGGAAGAGGCAATAGAAGAGAAAAAAATTAATTGACTTCAATTAACTATTAACTGATTCTTAAAATTTATAACTTAATAATTAAACTATTTGACCTCTGAAGGACTTTTCAGTTTACTGGAAGGTTGTCAGTGCAGCAAGCACGATTACAGTACTCTTTATTTAATGGTTAAAATATTAGATTGGTAATTCAGTCTCTGCTGTCTAAGAGTTTGAAGGAGACAATTTTTAAAATTGTTTTGTACAGGGTTTCTAAAACTTTGTAGTTCAATTATGCTGATAATTCTGGAAGGGTTGGGTGCTACTTTAATGTTCTCATTTGTGGAACATTATATTATGTGGTACTTGTTTTGCAGGCCCTGGTTCATTTACTTAACCTTTTCATCTTTCTTGTTGCAAATGACAGGATTGCATCTACTGTCATGACTGCATAGAACTCTGTCATGAGTATTTACAATTTTGCATTCCATTTACCAGTTGATAGACTTGTTTCCATTCATTGACTTTCTTCTTATTATCCATCTTTTATTTTGCTCTTTGTTTATAATTTTGATTTCTCCTATAATACAAACCATCTGATATTTAAACTTGTGTGGCTGGCTTATTGCACTTATCATTATGGTCTCAAGCTACATCCATTTTCCTGCAAATGACTAATTTTTTCTTTCTTTATGGCAGAGTAGTATTCCATTGAGTGCAAATACTGCATTTTCTCTGTTCACTCATCTGTCAGTGCAGGTTTCTACATATCTTAAACTTGGAAAAACTACCCAGAATTGAGCTATCAGAGTGGTGAAAATGCTGTTTTGATTATTGTATGAGTAAGTAAATATTCTCTGGCACCACTTTATAAATATTTATTTCTTTTCTCTCTGTCTACATATGTTTTTTAATCCTGTTTACACTTTACATTGTAATTGAAATGGCTAACCAGGACCACACTGATTTCTGTTATAGTGTTAAAAAATTGGTTGAAATTATGCCACCTGTAACAAATAATTCACTAATACAGTGAATTAATATAATTATATAATATGTCATTAAATTCCTATCTGAATTTTAGGCTCAATACCAAAAATACTTTCTTAATATTTATCTATATTTCAGCATAATACATAGTACAATATAACAAAGATTCCTGTACCCTACAAATTGAAGACACTAGTAGAAAACAAATTTTAGATTAACTTTCTCCCTAAGCCCTGTAAGAGTTGCACCTTACTTTCTCCTCTGAATTTTTTCTGCTTTCAGTGTGGGAGTATTGTGATCCGTCAGCAATTCGAAACCATTACCAGTTAATCACTCATCTATTTAACTTCACAGATAGGACATTATACACTGAAGGAGGTTAATTTTAGCTTTCAAATATTTTTGCCAACAATTTTATCCCCAGCACAGTTCTTGGAACATAGAATGTCCTCAGTTAACATTTGTGAAATTAATAAGGAAATGAATACAGTACGACATTGGAGAAAAACAATTTTCTGGCTCTCTTGGTCAATTTCAATACGATGTGAGCCAAGGATTAAAAGTACTATACCTGGCAACATGGAGGTTAGAATTTCTGCTGGTTGCCACATCTTCTCAACATGATTATCTGATAACCTTAATAAATTTCCATGAGAAGACATCCATTAGCATAGTTGAGCTTAATTGTATAAAGTGCAAAGACTGTCATTGGTTAATCTAATTATCTGCTAAAAGGATTAGGTCAGTGAGACCTTTGGGAAAAAGTCTTGCTCTGCTTTTATTCATATTAATAATCATGGTGCATTGTTTGCTATTAAATGAATTGTTAGGTTTCTCCAAGGTTATTAGTCTTTGAAGATATATGGAGATACCTATTTAGCAAACACCATACACTGGAGCAACTCTCAGCTGATGTAAATTTTAATGCCGTGGGTAGTTTTGAAGGACTTTTAATAAAACTGTGCCAATGGTTCTCTTCAACATACTAATCATGCTCATTGTTTTGTGTTGTTGTATGAAAGACTTGTAAACAGAAGGAAAACTATTAGAAAGAATTAAGATGGGCTGTGCACACTTACCAACTCCCCACAAGTACCGGGGCTGTGTTCCATTGTTTCTTCATATACGTACTGCAAACATGCACTAATAAAAGAGTGACAAGAAAAAATCCAAGGGAAGAAAATAAAACTCTGAAACAGGAAGTAGTCCCTAAAATGCCTATCCTAGGACATGCACGAGAATGATGATTACTAAACTGAATCACTTATGTTCGTCTGCCTATACACAATTGGCTGTCTTTTATTTTAGGAGGTGACACAAACATCTGTCAGCCTCTGAAATGCTTGCTAGGTCAAGTTCTATGGTTACAAAAATAATTTTTTACTTCAATCTGAATGGCACTAATCCTGTTTGAGAAAGGTTACCCGTCTACAGTGTGCTTAGCGAAGAGAGAAGAAATGTTTTTGGCTGTGCAAGAAAAGCTTTGCTTTTTGATTTATCTCTATATCCTGTATGGGATGGTAAGTAGATCACAGTCTATTTTCTGTTACTATGTCTGCAAATTTTGAGAAACGTAGATCCAATTCTAGAGCTTAAGAGTAGCAGTTTACATAAAAATCCACTCGGGGCCACCGTATAGATTCACACGAGCCACTCACTGTGTTCATTTGCCATGAATTACTCCTCTACCATTGCACAGTACACAACTTGCACCATCTTATTGACAGAACCAGTACAGTTGAAGGTTTGATGTCCTCCAAGATACACAAGTGGGCTGGTCACCTCCTATGACGCTACTGGGAGGCGTTAGAACATCCGATAGCTGGGACCTAGCGGAAGGAAGCTAGGACAGTAGGAGCAGGCCCTTGAAGGGGAAGGCGGGGTCCTAGGCCCACCCTTTCCTCTCTCTTTGCACCCTGGCCGCCATGAAGAGAGCAGCTGTGCTGCACCACACACTCCCTGCCTTGTGGTTCTGCTTTGCCACGTGACACGATCAAGTTCCCATAGATTAAATATTCTGAAAGTATGAGCTCCAAATAATTCTGTCTTCCTTTTTAGCTGATTTTCTCAGGCATTTCATTGCAGTGTTGAACAACTGAACAATATAAAGTCTATTTTGTCCCTTCCCCTTGAAAGGACAAAGCTTGAAGTCATTTTTTTTTTTTTATGAGCATAATTCTCATGGTCTCATGGACCATGACCACATGGTCCCACTATTCTGCTTTTGGAATATTAGACAAGAAAGAAGGCAAGCTATGTGCCTTTGTACTTACAGTTACTATCTTAGGTGCAAATTCTTCCTGTGCACACACTTTTAATGCAAGTGAGATACATCTTGTCTTTCTTTTTGCCTTTTTGTGGTATCTTCCTGATGGAAGCATTGTAAGTGAGATTACGGGGTTTCAGACTATATACCTAGACCAAGGTCAGAAATCTAAATGTCCAGCTTCTGCAGAGGGAAGGGTGCTGATGCCAGAAGTTTCTGCAGTGACAGTTGATTCACTTATTATAATTATGTTTGTTTTGTATTAGTACATAGTTTCAAGGGACTATCCTTACATTCCTGTGGCAAGTTGCTACAAGTACATTATACATCTAAATTATTTTCTCATCAGTTACTCCTTCTCTCCTTCCATCTCCTCATCCTTTTCCCACTTCAAAATGACCCATCTCTCTACTTCCTATTGTCTGTCATTTTCCTGTTTAATGTGGGCTTCCCATATAAAATAAATCACTCAATATTCAAACTCCTGTCCCTGGCTTATCTCACTTAGCATTATGGTCTCCAGGTACATCCATTTCCATAGAAAGGACTCAACTTTATCCTTCTGTATGACAGAGTAATACTGTGTTGTGTATGGATCCTGTACTGTATTTCCATTATCTATTTTTTGTTAAGGGACATATAGGCTGCATCCAAGATTTAGCTATTACAAGTAGTGCTACTATAAATACAGACATTCATGTATCACTGCAACATGATGTCTTTAGCACGTTTGAGAAGATAACAGCAAGAATATCTGGGCTGCATGGAATTCCTCGTGTTAGTTTTTTCGAGGATGTTCATACTACTTTCCAGCTTGTACTAGTTTACATTCCCACTAATAATGTACAAGTGTTTCTTTATCCCTGCAGCCTTACCACCATTTTTGAAAATTATATTGTGAATGTCTGGTTTCCCCACAGAACTGAATCAACATATGGTGGATGTTTAATTTTAAAAAACCTATTACAATAAAAGATACATTGCCGTTCATGTTCTTCAAATTACTGTCCCTGGCTTGGGACACATTTGTCCCATTGTTCTTACCATTTTCTGAGGCAGTTCTGAAGTCCTCTTTGATGTCCATTGCTGCCTTGTGGAGGAGGCCTCGATGCTCTGAATCAACTCCAAATGTTTATCTTTCACGGACATTTTAACTTTGGAGAAGAGACAGAAGTCATGAAGTGCAAGGCATGGTGAATAAGGTACATGCGGGTGTACTATAATGTGGGCACTAGCTTGCCTTTCTGTTGAGCTGTACTTGGCAGCAGCATTTTTGACCACAGCTCATAAAGAAGACTTAGCAGACTGCTTCTGCAAGAGGCAAGTAAGTGTTGGAAGTGGACATTGTATTCATCCGGTCTCAAGGAAGGTTTACATTACAGCCACTATCATCTACTGCTAAAATTGAAGATAATCAATCTTTAAAATATATTTAAAGTCAAAATGGCTAAATAAAAGTCTTTCTAGTCTTTTTTTTTTCATAGCAGCTAAAGCTACCTGAATCGTTCCCTACACAATAATTCATTGTGATGCAAGCAGTGTGAGCAGATAGAAGCATTTCTGCCTTTTGAGGCCACAGTGAGCTCTTCATTTGTACCTGGAAAACAGATGTGCTCATTGATATTTTACCAGCATGTGTAAGAGAGGACTTCAGTGGCGCATGTTTTACTCATAAGTTTAGCAGTTCATCATTTGATCAGGGCCTTTGACCACGGAGACTCAGGGAGTGCTCCGCCCCTTTAGAAAATGAATAACAAAATCGGACGGAAAGGAGTACTGAGCTGTGTCACTCCCGGCTCAATCAGCACATCTTAGAACCTTTAAGGTTCACAATAACTAAAAGAGTTCACTTGCATTCTTAGGGCCCTACATCAATTGAGGGGAATATTACAATTATCTCTCAGATTGTCCAAGGGCTCTAAAAGTGAAAAAAGGAAAAGAAACAATTTGTATTCCTCATTTAGAAGGAAAAGGAGAGGAAGAGAAGGAGGAAGAGGAGGAAGAGGAGAAGAAGGAGAAAGAAGAACAGAGGAGGAGATGGGGGAGAAAAAAGACAAATAATTGTGAATACAAATGACTAAACTATTGTTTTACTTTATAAAAATTCTTTACAGTTGAAATGTCTTTGATTTTGCTTTCCAGTCTCTTCTGTCCTTCCACTGCAGAGCACACTGTGAAAAACAAAATTTCATGCGAAGTGTTCTGGCGGTCCCATGAAAGACGTGCTCTTGTCCTTTGAGGTTAAATTGGGATTACAGCAATTAATCACCTGAATCTCACAGAAAATTGATAGAAGAAAGCAGCACTATTCCACTGAGGGGATTCTGATGGGCCGCTGAAGGTAAATATCATTTTTATTTTGGGTTCATTTTCTATGTGTAATTTACTGCTATGCAATCATCTCAGAGTAAATGTATGCTAATTTAATTCACTAGTAAAGGATAACATGATATACGCAAAGCTTGTCGTGGCCATGTCACATTTTCTCACCCAATTTTCAGTGGCTGAGGTAAGTGTATCTGCTTCTTCAAAATTATTACTATGTAAGCCTATTGTTTAAGCTTCCTAGAGTAGGCATATCTGATGAGGTTATTTTGAATAATTACAATATTCTGCAATATTCATGAAGAACAGAAAGAATAATCAAAATTCAAGAAGGAACTATTCTCCTTAGATGGTTGGGGGACAATTAATTAGAAAAGAGAATTAATGAAATCATTCTACTAACTCCTGCTGAAAAGATTTAACAAGGTTGAATTCAGTGTTTAAATATACCATCATGTGCTAAAGCAATTATAAGCAAATTAGATACTAAATGAAATAATTGAAATTAGAGATCAGAGAATAGAATTTTGTTTCTCTGAGTCCGCAAAGTATGTATCCAAAACTGTTAGCTGCAACAGTGATAGTTGCTGAATTTAGAATTAAGTTGTACTAGTTGCTAATATTTCAAATCCTCAAAAGATTTGTTGCAACACATATTGGGGCCATTTTTTCCCTTTGAAATTGCTTTTATGCTTAGCCAGAGAAGAAATGAGGCTGAAAATTAATTCACATGGCATTTTAACCAATCGTCAGTAATTTCTCTTCTGCAAGCAAGAAGCAGCTCAATACATTTAGGAGTGATTTTCCCCAAAACCACTCTGTTAGCTGCCACTCTCACATGGGCTAACCCATTTTCATTCCAGACCTTTTCACCAGATAAAACTCGTGTTTTTATGAAGAAGCCAGTATCTAAGCTGTATTTTATTTAATATAGAAGCTGCTTTTGTTTTATTTTGACCAACCTTCCTAGGAATCCCTTCCAGTATTTGAGAATCTCCTTACTTTATGAATCTTGGTCCTTAGCAAACCTGGCTGGGTTACTGAAACTGAAAAGGCCAGGCCAGTGCTTTTTTAGCCTTCCTGTCAGTGAGGGCAGGACACTAATCACATAAACCCAGCCTGGAAACTTAAAATCCACATTGAGCCCTCGTTATCATAGTGGCAGAATACAGTGCGGTATCTGGAACAATCCTGAGGGTCTCATGATTTCCAGAGTAGTGGAATCCTCAGCAGACACATATGTAGTGTGGTTTATGCTATTCCTCTTCATTGCATGGCCCGCAAAAACCGTTTCTCCAATTCATGTTAGAAACAGCTTCCTCACAAATCTTTCTCTTCAGAGTGTCCTAGAGATCCTACTGTTTTTATTTTCTTTTTTTTACCTCAGCTATCCTGGTTCTTTATCTTATGCTATTTTCTTTTTCAAATCTTGGCCAGGTTTTTGCTTCATAAAATTGGATTGTTATACGAATTAGATGTGTTAATATATGTAAAACCCCTATTGTATGTCAAGATATTTTTCTGAGATTTTAACTACTATTTTGCTTTTATTAGCTGAAGAATTAAAGTAAATTGCTATTTCCATTGTGTCACCTGTACTCTTTTCCTTTCTGTTTTGGGCTCTTCACCAGACTTTGTGTCTTTGTAACTTAAGGTAATTTGTCAGATGGTCACAGGCATTTCTGTTTGGCTCTCCGTTTTGTGTAAGGTTGGGTTGCTGAAAAGGGTTATTGGAAAAGAGGAAAGAGAAACAAATGAAAGTTTAACAAAATAAGCAGAAGAGGCTTCTTAAATAGGCAAAATGACTCTGAGTTTCTGAGATTTATGTGAACTCTCACCCACACTTTGAAGGAAGGATTGCCTTGAGGGGAGTGTCTACACTGCACACTTCAAGAAATTGAAGCCTGTGACCAGATGTCTTACCTTCCAGTTCAAAGCCAGAGAACCACCTGGCTGCATGGGAATTCAAACTGATGTGCATTTTCCTCTCTCTCTCTCTCTCTCTCTCTCTCCCTCTCTCTCTCTCTCTCTCTCTCTCTGTGCAACTTCTCATGTCAAGAATTATTATAGGTGTACGTGTTCCAGAATGTATAAAGATACCACAACTTGAATTTCCTGGTACATAGAGTCAAGCAGGACAAGCATTTAGTATCACTTTTCATTTGCTTAGAAGAGAATGACATGATTTTTGTTTTGTAACCAATGAGATTTTGGCTACCGAAACACAGTTGCACCTCAGAAAATGTCAGTCCTATTCTTTATTTGCCCTTTCCTCTCTTTATCTCTCATAATCATCTTGAAACACCTGGTTTAAGACAGGACAAAAATGTATATGTAGGGCTAGGCACGGTAGGGCATACCTGTAATTCCAGCGCTCGGGAGGGTGAGGCAAGAGGACTGCCTCAAATTCAAGGCCAACCTGTGCTGTATAGTGAGTCTAAATCCAGCCTGAACTACATAGTGAGATACTGTTTCAAAAGACATGTATGCAGTAAATTTTATTTCTGTGCTTTTCTATGAGAGCTAATAAATCTGAAACTTTCATGGTCATTTCCGTTCATAAGCTATAACTTTGAAAATTTAGTGACTTGAATATAAATAAACATTTGAATATGCTGTATTGAAAATATTTCAATATTGATGCCTTTAGGAGGAAGATAGTAAGCAAACCTGCACGGGCTCATTTCCTTCTGGAGAAATGATACTCGCCCCAATTTTTCATAGTTTTCTTACTTCGTCTAAACTCACCTTACTTTCCCATCTATCATCTGTACTGTGTCTAAAAAGCAATCAGATTACTTCACTGGGTTGACAGATTGCACAAGTAGACCTATTGATAAATAAAATGATCCAAAAAACACAGGATGGAAGAATTGTATTTGAATTTTAACAACAAAAAACATAAAGGCGGAAAATAATTGAAGACAAAAGGTATATTTTCTGGGAGAAAAGAAGAAACAAAAACATAACCAATATTGCACCTGTGCTACTGCTTCAAAAAGAAGTGGTATGGCTGAAATGATTAAAGCTAATGTTAGAGAGTTGAGAGTGTATTAGTTATGTTCCTTTTATAGGAAAAAGTATTAACACCTCAAACTGAAAGGGTGAAAGGCTTAATTTGGGTCATAGTTTTGGAGGATTCAGTACATGGTTCGGGGTTGTTGGTCTTCAGCAGAGCAATAGCATTGTGGGAGATAAAGGAAGAACGAAGCTGCACAAACTATGGCATCTGTTGAGTCAGAGACACAGGTACAGTCTAGGCAGGGAGACACTCGCTTCAAAGGTACAAACTACCCCAGTGACTGAACCCTCCCTGTCAAGCCCTACCTCCTAACAGCACTTGTAGCCTGAATGCATCAGTAGGTCACTCCACAGATCAGCACAGCATCCTCAGATCAAATGAGGTTCCAAAGGCACCACCTCTACATACAGAATACCTTAGGGGAAAATTGTATATGCAAACCATAACTTTCTGGCCCTGACTCTGAAAAGGTTCATGTCCAGTTCATTTTACAGGGGGCTGGGGATATAGCTCAGTGGAATAAGCGCCTGCCTAGCAAGCGCAGGGTCCTGAGTTCAATCCCCAGTACCGCAAAAAAAAAAAAAGAATAACAGTTCATTTTACAAAATTCATTTAGTCCATCTGTAAAAGTGCCCAAAATTATAGCAGTTTCAATGGTGGTGAAAATTCTAAGCAAAATTTCCCTGGGAGATTCTTGGCAAAGTCTTAGCTGTGAGCCCTTGCCAAATTTTGAAACTAAAGCTAAATGCTTCTAACCTAAATGGCACAGTGTATACATTCCCATTACAAAAGGGAAGAATAGGGGGATTGGGAAGGAATCAGACTAAAGCAAGGGCAAAAACTGGTAGGGAAAACATTAAGTTATGTAGCTCGTGTCCAACACCCATGGCAAGTTGTGGCCAGCTGTGAATGCCAAAGGGCTGGGGCAGCCTGGCCCTGTATCCTTGCATTTTACAATCAAAATGGCTTCTCTGCTGGGTCGGCTCCACTAATTTCTTTGGATTTTCTTAGCAGATGATCCACCTCCCTCACATCTCTAATTTTCCGTGGTCACCTCTGTTCCTTTGTCTTCACTCTCACAGCTTCACGTGTCACCAGTTCAGAGCCACATTGCTTAACCTCACATGCCTTCCTTTGAAATCTGTCTAAAAGTTTCCATGACCCCATAACTAGTGCATTTGTATACCTACACTAGCATACCAGCCAAGCTCTGCTGCCGGCTTGAATAGTAGCCAGTCTTGCTTGGATCATGGCTGCAAGCCTGTCAGTGGCTGGATGGCTAAATTCAGAGTAGCACTTTAGTAGGTGGTCCTGAATGAGCGGAGACCTCTGAGACTTCTCAAACTGAAATCTCAAGAGAACTTAACCATTTTTCGCTCTGATCATGTGAGAGGTGGTCTGGTCTTTGCCTTCGGTGACCTCATAGCACATTTCCTTCTGTCCTCATGTAAATTACCTGGCTTCTTTTTGGTGGTGTGAATCTTTTCAAATAACCACACATACTTTTGTCCTGATTTTACACTTGTTTCTTTTCGCAGCAAAATTTAGGTTTTGCATTTTTTCTTTTTTTTTTTTTTACCTCCAATTCTCACTGTAAATCTGACTTAAATTACCCAGAAGTAAAAATGCCCACCTTGAATATTGTGCTGCCTTGGACTTGTTTCTGCCAGATGAATCCATCCTCTTTAAAGTCAATGTCCTAGGACATGGACAAAGTATAGATTCTTGGCCAAAATGAAACATACTTGTCCTCTAATTCAGTTTCAATCAGGGTCTTCTTTTTCACCCGGAATCTTGTGAACTTAGCCTTTGTTGTCCATATATCTAGTCCCCTTCCGAACTCCTGAGCTCTGATTAGAATCACTGACCAACCTAACTTCTTCAAAACTTTCCAAATTCCTTTCGCAAATGAATTCTCAATGCTACTCAGCCACATGGATGGGTAGGGTCACAGAAATAACCTCACTTCATTGGGACCAATTTTCTGGGTTAGCTATTTGTCCATTACTGGGACAAACTATCAGAAACCCACAATGTAAAGGAGGAGAACTGTATTTTGATTCACAGTTTTGGGGCATATAGTCAATGGTATGTTGGTTGCAAAGAAGGACCAGCATGGTAAAAGAATATTGCATAAGAAAGTTCAACCCATAGCAGCCAAAAATCAGAGCAAGTAGGGATAAACTAGAGAGAAAGGTAAACCCTGCAAAAGTATGCACCCAGTGACTCACCCAGTCAAACTGCCTTCTAATAGTACAGCTCGATGTGAATTAATCAATGCATAAATGCACTGATGGATAAAGCACTCCCATGGTCCAATAGCTTACCAAAAGCACCACTTCAAAACACATGACACTTTACAGGCACATTCTATTTTTTTTTTTTTTTTTTT
>PVLD010018799.1:0-38075 GCA_004027595.1 Dinomys branickii
AATGACATCATTGTTTCTCATAACTATTTTATTGATATCCATATTAATAAGAAAACATGCAATATAGAACCTGAAATAGAACAATTAGTACACATTTGCCAAGGGCATACATACTGCCATTGTGGGCCATACACTATCTATCCAACCTTGTCAAGTCCATAGCATACCTTCCACTGTTATGGAGTACTTTTCACTTTCAAATGCTATGTAATGCCATGGAGGAGGAATCTTCCCAGAGTACAAATATAAATACATACCTTATAAAATTCCAAATCGTTTAAGCAGGTACAGCATAAATTTGACACACTTTATTCATAAAGTTATCACATACAATCACTAAACAATTTCCTTCTGCTTTTTCACTTGTGCACACATATTTTTCTAAGCAGCCTTTACATTTCTATGCCTATTGTCTTCAATTTGCACTGATTTTAAAAATTATGTTTATGGAAAGCATAAGAATAGTAAGTGAGAGTCCTACTGGGAATAAATATTTTAAGAACTTTGCATAAATTGTTCTGTTGTGATAAATGGCATATAATATAAGACTTCCTGTCAAAATATAGTTTAACATGTTTTGCTCCTGTACTTCTTAGGTAAATTGACCAGGGAAAGAGCGATATTACTGTCTAGTGATTAGGAGTAAAAGTATATCTGAACATAAGTAAAAGTTTAGTTTGCAAAAGAATTTGAAAGAATAAATATAAGAAATTATAACCCCTAATGGACATAAAACATAAGTGTATAAATAAGAAAAGCCCAAATAAACAGATTTCCATAAATATATACTAAGAGAGGTATGCATATTCACTCTTAATATAAAAATAAAAACGACTAATTTTAAAATATGCTTGTGAGTAATACCCACTTAATTTCTTCAGGACAGAAAGATTCTTTGAGTGACATTATTAAGTTTTAATGACTGCCATTTCTTTTCTTTCAGCTATTTTAATGTAAGTGTGTGACAAATGTTAGGTTGGGAAGGCAGAGACTCTATAACTGTCACCGTTACACACTAGCATTAATCACTTAACAGCCATTTCCTCTAACCAAATTTGAATAACTAAAAATAAAATGCTAAATTATTAATGAGGCCATACACATTGTACTCTGTAAATTTGTTATTATATCCAAAAGCTACTTTTACTACAATGACACAGCACTGCCTTAGTTAAAACTTGAAGATAAGCTTCAAGAGATGAATGTGTATATACATAGCATATGAGATATACAGTGTCTGAATACTTACTTACAAATCTTGTACATTAATGTTATAGCTAGAAAATTAAGAACCACCATGTAATTAAATATGGCCCCACATAAAATAACCAGTCAGGCAGAACATACTATTATAACATCAAATCAATAAATTTGAAGTTCTAATTTCAAGCTAAAGCAAATGTTTCTATTTTCAAGAGAAGCACTTTTTGATTGATGGTAAGGCAAAATATTTTGCTGTTATAGGGCTTCATGTTTTGCACATCAAAAGAGCTACTTGTCACTTTTGTCAACTTGTAACTCTATCCATAGATTCAAAGAAAGAATTTGTAATATGATGAGAAAGATCTCATCAAATCTATAGCCCCAAAAGTTACAGGCTTCCAGGGCCATATCTGGTGGAAGCTTAGAAAATTCACAAGGGAGAACTGGGCTCACACCACTTGCCTCTTTTGGCTACTTCCACTCTGCTTTCATTCAATATTTCTTTGGCACAAAACCAAAGGAGGTTGCCCAGTATTTAGTATTCTAAACACAATCTAAGTCTGATTATAAAACCAGAGTTAGAAAGGGCAGTAAAAGCACATTTGTTCATTCCTAAATCTTTAGGAAAGGCATCAAAACTTTACAAATTTTTAGACATGTGGATTTAAGAAACTTCTTGGAAATTCAATTATTCATACTGTTAGAAAATATAAAAATTTGGTTCCTATTCTGATTTCCATTAACAAAGACGTTAACTGCTAAGATTACTGAAAGTCATTTAGTGATCCCTCAACGTTTTTACCACTTTTTAAATCTGTGTATGTGTGCATCATAATGAAACGAAAGATATGGTGGACAAAAGTGTGGAAACATTTAAAACGGAAGAAAAACTTTCACACATATTCTTTGAGATTTTCAGAGAAAAAATGGCCTAATATCAGGAAGTGCTGATTTTGTCATTGTGGTTTTTAAAATTTTTCCAATAGAATTCCAATTAGCATCTCCATCAACAACAATAACAGCAACCATGACACCAAGAAATATACCTGATTATGTTTCAATAACCTTTCAATCATCATCAGTCCCTGTGGACTCATGTGAACGTGGAAGAGCAGTGTGCTCCCAAATTTGTTAGTGAAACACTAACAAATACAGAGGAGAAAAACAAAATGTAGTGATAAACTAAAATTTCACTAAACTATAGTAGTAAAAGTTAAGAAATTATTCTACACACAAAAACAATATTGATTTATAGAGATTCAGGGTAGGAACAATGCAGAGTCTGCCAAAGATGTATACATAAGGAAAAGAAAAACGTGTATAAATATTTTAGTATTAAATGTATTGGGACATCATGAGATTAACACAAATTATCATCACTTTTTGGCCTTTTGGCTAAGATCAAGTGCAATACAACTTATCTTTGGCCTCTATAATTATAAGAGGTGCTGAAAGTGATGGTGTTAGGTTCTAGATAATTATTAATATAGTGAACTGTTGAAGGATGTATACATTTTTTGGCAGACTCTACATATTCTCTGGTTTTAACCTGCTGGGCATTCACTGGAAACCTTTATCAATGGAATTATATATTTACTACAGTTTATATTAAAACTTTTACACATAGTTTGGTCATACAGTAAAAATCTTCAAGTTACACATTACAAGCCTACATTTCATGTAGAGAAGAAATGTTCACCCCTCCAAACGCCAATTGTTTCTTGGTTTAGTGTGATATTGAAACAATATATTTTATTGTTTTTGCTAAGGAGAAAAATTAAGTTGGTGGTGTTTATGTAAGTTTATTAAGTGGGCACATATAATATAATTGCCAGATAATCAGATAAAACAGAAAATAAAGAATAGACACTAGAAGGAAATTAAAATCTACAAATACTACTGTGTCCTTTGCTTAGATCATATTGTACTTCATATGTGAGTTCATTTTATTTTGGTTTGTGTGTGTGTGTGTGTGTGTGTGTGTGTGTGTGTATGTGTGTGTGTGTCCATTATAAGGGTGTTTTTAATTCACCCAAAGAAGCAATCATAAACCTAATTTCTCCCTCTGTGTGTACTCTTGAATTTCTATATTGTAATATATTTGATATAGATTTATAACTGTGACTTTTAAAACCTTCCTTCTTGACTTTCTTCTTGTTAACATTGGTTTTATTCAGCAAATAGAGCTAGAATGACAAAAATACTTTAGTCTTACACATTTGGTATAAGTTTTTTTCTACAGCTATATGTACACTTTTTACTGAATATATTTTAGTAGCAGTCCATTGGGTTGTCAAAATTTAAAACATTCTGAAATTTAGAAAATAACAATTAACAATAATAGATGTAAAGTTATCATGAACTTAATACAACCACCTTATTGGTGATTCTTATATACAGAGTTCAGAAGGTAAAAACACAATTAAATTGGATATAGGATTAAAATGTAAGGTAAAATGTTATTTCTGATGTACTTTATATGCACTACTAAGGTATATTTCTCTAAAAAGAAACGCTTTATACAAATACTTGCTTAATTTGGGCACAGTTATTGCACTTCAGTGTCTCAAACTCTACTAAAGAATAGATAGATTTAAACCTATGTCTAAACAGCTTAAATATGTTCTTCTTTGGAAACATGTTTACAAAATATATATTTGAAGTAAAGGTAGAAAACAAAAAAAGGAATAGATTAAAAATCATAAGAGATCTTTACACTCCCTATTATGCATTTTTAAGGTAGAAACATGAATAAAAATGCAGACAACAAAAATCAAACAAAATGACAGCAATGCTGTAGTACTTATATGTCATAATTTTTTCTGAACAAAAAATTGGATAAAACAAATAAGACTTGTAAAATAAGATATTTGCTAGTTTTCCATTTGTTACCTACTGGATCCACAAAAGTCAGAATGAAATACATGAGAAATATTGGACGTGTTCATTAAAAAAGAATAAGCATAGTACATCAAAAACAATATGTACTACATGTTAATTTCTGCCATGAAAAGTCTTTCTGGAGAAAGAGATGCGAATTTTTAAACTTCTATATTTAAATATATGTTCTGATTAAGGAAACAGTAAATGTATTTTAAAATTTTGCCTATGCGTTTCCTGTACATCTTTTGGTCTTTGTTTCTATTTATAGAGCTATTTGCAAGCCTAAAAATTTGGAGTGCTCATTAAAACTGTATCTTAAACTTTGATACCACACATTCACTCATATGTACACACACACACACACACATACACACATACACACATGACAATGTGAAAAATTCGCTTTACATTTATAAAGAGTGTTCTTCCACAACAGAGGAGTCATCATTAGAGGTTCTGCTGTGTTGACCCGGAGTGAAGATTGCTGAGGAAATGATTTTAGTTGTATCATCAGTGGGATAAAGTCCTGCACACATGGTGTAAAACTGAACTCTTGCATTTTCTTGTACTCCCTGATCAAGAGAACCAAGTCCATCAGCTCCAGCACTATGCAGCCACCCTTGCTGGAAACCCACTGTTTGCTGGGCATGACTGCAATTCAGGGCAACAGTCTGTGACAGAGGAGGGCTGTGGCAGAAGACCGGAGCTTGTGTTTGTGGTGGGCTGTGGCAAAGTGCAGTAGTTTTTGCTAGAGGACTATGATGGAGAATAGAGACCTGTACTGGTGAAGAGTCATGACAAAGTGTGATTTCTTGAGTCACTGGAGGACTATGGCAGAGAGCAATAGTCTGTGTCACTAGAGGTCGCTGGTGGTGAATAGAGGCCTGTGGCAGGAGTGCGCTGTGGCACTGATCAGAGGCCTGTAGGTGTAAAGGACTGGAATAGGTCAGAGAAGCTGGCATCCAGCAGGCATCAGAATGGCCCAAGACAAGACATTCTTGAGTGCAGTTGTCAGAGACCTCTTCCACAGTTGGTTGAACATTTATTTCTGTAGCTGTTAGAGTGAGGGAAACAAAAAAGAAAATTTACATTCCAAAGACATATATTTATTATCTACTT
Source organism: Dinomys branickii (assembly GCA_004027595.1). Lineage (NCBI taxonomy): Eukaryota > Metazoa > Chordata > Mammalia > Rodentia > Dinomyidae > Dinomys > Dinomys branickii. The sequence goes on from PVLD010018799.1 coordinate 5,206, forward strand.
AAAGCAAATCATATTGGTATAGGAATAGTTAACAAGCTCTACAGAGTTACCTAAGAAACTATTAGTATTTTCACAGATGGTACCTGATTTTTCAGGAGATAATTTCTAGAGAGACATAAATAGGAAAAAGTGAGTAAATTGGACTTTATTTTTATAATTATATTTGCTCAGAAAAGGCAATGTAAAATAACGTAAAGAAAAATCACAGCCTGTGTATTTGTTTTGTTTTGGTTTGGTTTGGTTTTTGAGACAGGATCTTGCTATGCAATTCAGGCATTGAGCTCACTTTGTAGCCCAGGCTGGCCTTGAACTTGCAATGATCCTCCTGCCTCAGCCTCCTGAGTGCTGGGATTACAAGTGTGCTCCACCACAACCAGCTCACAGCCTGTGTAAAAATATTTGCAAAACACAGTTTTCAAATTAATGCATGTTTGAAGTATTGACTAATGATATTCATGTTGGAGAATTCATATATGCATGTACAGTGTCTTGGTCATTTTCAAACCTCTCCTAAAACGGTCTCAATTTCTTGTCCTATCACACTGATTCCCTTCCCTATTTCAGAGTCTAGCTTCTTGTTTACTATTATCTTTCATTCATTTACTAGTTTGTTTATACTTTATGCTACTCATATAAAAATTGCAATGTTTATCTTTCTGGCTTATTTTACATAACATGAGGGTCTCATGTTTCTTCCATTTTCATGTAAAGGACATGATTTCATTTTTTCATGGTTGAATAATATTCCATTGGGTATATATTGCATACTTTTTAATCCATTTATCTTTTGATAGACAGCTACTCTGTTTCTAGTTTAGCTATTGTGAATTTTGTATCTATAAATACGAGTTTGAATATATCACTATAGAATGTGTTTAATTTTTCAAGAATGTACAAGTATAATGATGAAAAAAAAGTAATGCAAATATTTTTTATAATAAGCTTGTCTATATAAAAGCATAGGTCCAACAGTAAGAAAACAAAGCACTCAATTAAAAGTTTAAAAGATATGACTATACTTTTCACTAAAGAAGATGCAAATGTAAAAGACAAGAATATAAAAAAGTTCACCAGTATTAGAGAAACAGAAATTAAAACTAAAGAAAAACATTTATTCAATTTATTGGAGTGAATAAAAGAACAAATTTAGAAATATTGTGCTGACAGGTGTTTGGACCAACTGATGTATTTCAAGATTACTAAGGAGGATAAGGAATGGCATAAGAAATCTGGATAAGAATTTCACATTTCATATACAGGTAAGCCAAGAAACAAATACAGCAATCCTAGTCCTGAATATTCATTGAAGTATTTTAAAATTTATGCTATCATAGAAGCATACTCATACATGGAGGATTAAGCAGGTTCACCAATAATCACCAAAAACTTCATTTTGAGTGTCTCTCAACTGATAAAGGAATAGACTGTGTTATTCATATTCAATTAAATATTACTCAGCAATAGGAAGAAATACACTAGGGTTCTCAGAACAACCTGATCATGACACAATAGGATTTTCTGCTATATAATGCTATATCATCTGCAAATAGAGATAGTGTCATATTTTTTAATTTGGAATGGTTTTTACATCTTTTTCTTACCTAATTACACTTTCTAAATCCTATAATATAAGGATGCAGGCACAGTTAGGGAAAAACAGGCAGCCTAGGCCATATGGTCTGGGGGGCTACTGTGCTGGAGATAACCACATGCTTATTTATAACATGAGGAGGCTGCCTTTGTGGAACTTTTGCATACTTTTACCATGTGTTCAAAGATACTGTGAACCTTGGCTCACTTCAGAATCAAAGGCTAAGACCCTGACTTTACTAATCAGTGAACCATGTTTTTTTTTAGTAAATCGGCTTACTTTTTACATATGAGCAAGGCAAAGACACCATTCTGAGAAGCTTCTCTACAACATACAGCTGGTTTGCTCTGTGGCACCTCTCCACCTTTGCAGTATTATCAGTAAAATCTCTGCTTTATTTTACTTTTGCTTTTTGAGTTCCTCATTGCCTCTGTAGAGGTTTCTGGTTCTGAGTCAGCCTCACTTCGTCTCTTGCATTGCTGCTGTGCTGAAAAGACAAACCAAGGAAACAGAGGGTCTCCTTAAGAAGACTCCCAGTCCCCCAGACCTCTGCCTTATGCAACAATGTTTCATGCATGTGATATATGTGAACACTCTGTGATGGGAAAGCATTGAGTATCTCACCAGTAGTACTTGGTAGTATCTCTTGTGATCTATATTTCTTACAACTAAATTTAGAGGAATGCAGCTTAATTTTTTGGTTTTGTTTTGCTTTATTAGTAGGTATAGGCAGTACATACTGATTACATTCATTATGGGGAATTGGTTTATATACATAACACATTTCAATACTATTTTTCCCTTCACCTCTTTATTTTTCTAGCATCAGATTCATTTATTTGTCAGATTTTAAAATCTTGCTAATATATAGAGAATGAAAACCAGACTACTAGGGCAAAGAACATATAAAACATGTAAAACATGCACAAATCAATTTATGCTTCTAGATAAATTGTCTGTGCTAGGTTACAATACTTTTTCTCACTTTTTTACTATTATCTGATATATGTACATATATATAAGATAATATACACATATAATAAATGTATATAATATATGCATGTAATAGATATACTATATATGTATATATATGTGTGTATGTGTGTGTGTGTGTGTGTGTGTATATATATATATATATATACACTTTTTAGTATAGAAGACCATAGGATAGTTAAGCTTGTGTTTCTGAGTTACTTCGTTTAACATTATGGACTCAAGGTGGATCAGTATTCCTCAAAATGACTCAAGTTTATCCTTCTTTATGGCAGACTGGTACTTCATTGTGTATAAATGCATTTTCTTTATCCATTCATCTGTTGATGAACATATAGACTGTTTTCAAAATTCAGTTGTTATGAACTGTGCTATTACAAATACAGTTATACATTTATCACTGTGATATAACGTCTTAACTCTTGATCCATTTAAACTAGAAAGGAAATAGTTGGGACACGTGGAATTTCTATCTTTAGATTTTTGCAGAGTCTCCACAGTGATTTCCATAGTGATAATATCAGTTTGCAGGCCACCTAATAATGAAGAGAGATTTCCTTCTTGCCGGTATTGGTTATTGCTTTATTTCTTGATGGCAACTATTCATTCTGGCATGAGATGAAATTTAGTGTTTCAGTTTGCATTTGTGAAATAGCAAATGTTGTTGAATTTTTTTGTTTTTCCATCTTTTTTGGCCATTTGTATTTCTTTATCTGAGAAATGACTACTCATTTCAGATGCTTCTTTTTTGATTGGGTCTTAAATACAGAGGGTTAATTTTTTTCAATTCTTTGTGTATTTTTATATTCGTTCTTTGAGGAATAGCAAGATATTTTTTAGCCCATTCTGTAGGTTTTCTCTTTATTTTGTTACTGGTTTCCTATGCTGTATAGAAGTTTGTTTTGTTTTTTTTTTATTTGATGTGATCTCATATTCCTAGTTAGTTCTTCTATAACCAGGGTTTTATTCAGAATATCTCTGCCTACACCTGTGTCTTCAAGAGTTTTACCTATTTTATCACCAAGCATATTAAGTATTTCTGTTCCAATTTTAAGATCATTGATCCATTTTTATTATAGTTTAGTTCATGGTGAGATATATATGTCTAAGTTTAACCTTGGCATGTGAATAACTAGTTTTCCCAGCACCATTTGTTTAAAAAAGAAAAGAAAACCTATCTTTCCTCTGTCAAAGGGATTTGGCCCCTTTGTGAAAAATACCATATTCGAGTGTGCCTGGAGTTCTTTATCTTCTACTCTATTCCATTTATCGATAAGTCTGTTCCATTTTCTTTTATTTTGTTTTTCTTGTGAATTTTATTTTGTCAATACTGTGGTGTTTTTATCACGGTAGCTTTGTCGTATAAGTTGAAACAAGGTATTATGGTGCACCTTGCCTTGCACTTGTTGCCCAGACTTGCTATTGCTATTGTAGGTTGCTTAAGGCTCAATATAAATTTTAGAATTACTTCACTTTTGTAAAAAGTCTTAGCATTGTGACTGAGATTGAATTATATTTCTATAATGATTTTGTAAGTATGGCCATTTTGTCTATATTGGTTCTGCCAATCCAGGAACAGGGAATATCTTTCCACTTCCTGATAACCTCTTCAATTTGTTTTTGTAGAGAACTATACTTTTCATTGCAGAGGTCTTTCACTGCCTTGGTTAAGTTCATTTTTACCTACTTTATTTTACTTCATGTTATCAGGAAAGGTATTTCAATAATTTTGCTCTTTGTGAGTTTGTTATTCTTGTACAGTTTATGTTTGAGAGCTGACTTTATACCATGCCATGCTACAGAATTGGATATTAGTTATAGGAGTATTTTGGTAGAATTTTCAGAGCCTTCTATTTAGAAAACTGTGCTACCAGCAAATAAAAACACTTTAGAATTTTCCTTCCCTATCCAGACCAATTTTATTTCTTTGTCTTGCTTTGTTGCTTTAGTTAACATTTTGAGAGCTATACTGAACAGAAATAGTGTTAGCAAATATCCATGTCCTGTTCCTGATTTTAAAGGGAAAGCTTTTAACTTCAACCCATTTAGTATGATGTTGGTCATTGGTTTGTCATAAGTAGTTTTTATCAGAGTTACATTAAAATCTTCTATTCCTGTTTTCTTCAGGGCTTTCTCATGAGTGGATACTGGATTTTGTCAAATGCTTCTTCTGCATCTATTGAGATGATCATGTGATGTTTATACTTGCCTCTGTTTATTTGATGTATTACACTTATTAATGTGCATATGTGGAACCATTCTTGTATCCCTGGAATGAATCTCAACTGGTTATGACATATGTTGTTTTTGATGATTTGCTGCATTCTGTTTGTAAGTATATCATTCAGGATTTTTGTATCTACGTTTGTTAAAGAGTATGACCTGTAGTTCTCCTTTTATTTATGTCCTTTTTGATTTTGTAATCAATGTTATGCTTGCCTCTGGGAATTATTTAGGTAACACTGCCTCCATTTTGATTTCATTAAAGAAGTTGATGAGCATTGCTGTTAGATCTTCTCTAAATTTCTTGTATGATTATGCAGTGAATCTGTTGTGACTTGAGGTTTTGTAAATTGTAACTTTTTATTACTCCTTCCGTTTCACTGACTGATATTGGCTTCTTTCCCATTTTTATAACATCTTCTGCAATGATAATTCATATCTATAGAGTAAATCACACATTTCTTCTGAATTTTGTATTTTATTAGAGTGCAGTTTCCCAAAGCAGTTACAAACAATGTTCTGAACTTTGGCATAATCCACGGTGATTATGTGTTCTTCATTTGTATTTGCATAGGTTTATGTTCAACCCTAGCCCTAAGTGTCTGTCTTTTTTTAATCTTGCAAAGAACCTACTCTTCAGGTCATTCATTCTTTGTATTTTTAGTCTCAGTTTCATTAATTTCTGCATTAATCTTCATAATTTTCTTCCTTATTGGCTTTGTGTTTGGATATTTCTTCTATTTCTACATACTTGAGGTGCATTATTAAATTATTGATGTGAGGCCATGATGTGGGAATACATTACTGTAAACTTCACTATTAGGGCAGCTTTAATTGTGTCCCATATGTTCTGGTATGTCATACTTGGATTATTTTTTGATTGTAGTAACTTTCTGATTTTTTCTTTAATTTCATCTGTGATCCATTTATTATTATTTATTATTCAAAAGAGTATGGCTTAATTTCCATGATTTTGAAGAATTTCTGTGTTGTATTTGCTATTGATTTCTAGTTTCAGTACCCTATAGTTCAAAAATATGCATGGGATAATTTCAGTTCTTTTCATTTAATTAAAGATGCTTTATTGGTTAGTATGTACTCTATTTTGGGGAAAGTCTCATGTGCTTCTGAGAAAAGTATGTACTCTACTGTTGTTAGAAGGAACACTGTATAGTTAGCTATTACATTCATTATTTCAATAGTTTGGTTTAACTCTGATTTCTTTTTTAGTTTTATTTCTCTACTTGAATAGTCCATTTGTCATAATTGGGTATTGAGATTTCACATTAAAATTGCATTCATGTTTATCTAACTGTTTTATCTGATGTTTACCTGACCTCATAAGGCCTTGTGGGGGGGACATCTAGACAGAAACCAGAACACCTTGGAAAATGTTATTACTGTAATGGATTTCTGGAACTTTGAGTATTGTATGGCATGGAAAGTTTCTTTTGGACATGGCTATTTAGTTTTTATATGCCTCACTTAGCTGTATGTTTATTAATTTGCATATATTTAGAAAGTTTACTGCCCTTATTACTATGAAAGGATTTTTATGCCATTTGTGTTATCTTCTAATTTTTCACATATTCCAATTATTCTTAGATTAGTAGTTGAATAATCTAGTGGTTTTAAAACCTGTAATCCATGTTCCCCTGTTGATTGAAATATTTGTCTGTGTAGTTCATCTTAGAAGGCATCATTATCACGTAGTCCTAAAATTCTGCCTCAACATTAGTTAATCCTGCTGCCCATAATTTCAATATGATTTTCAATCTCTTGAATTTCTGACTGAAATCTTTCCATGGATAATAATTTTTCAGTAAACTGGCCATTCACTGGTCATTCATTAGTATCATTTCGTTTAGCTCATCTAGCTTTTTATTAGTGTTTTCTGTAAGCTCCTCCATCATTTCAGTTACTAGGAGCTGATTTTAACCTCCTCTGCTTCTCCTTTCGAGGATTTCAAGTGTACAGCTTATACAAATTGTGGTGAACCTATGGAATATGGGCTGCAGTGGGCTTAATGCTCTAAAAGATTTGGCACCATTGCCTGATTCTGTTACTATTTTGCCTTTCAGTGACCCTTGAATTTGTTTCAGGGGAGTTTAGAGTTTTGCTGATATTTTATTGCCTTTTCTTTTCATATCTCCGGTTTTCCTTTGTGGTGAAGTTTGTAGATGTTTACAGTCTAAAGACTTCTTAGTGTGTACATTTATATCTGTAATTGCTTTTCAGAGAAGAAATTTGGACAGGGCTAACTACTATACTTTGTCACAGTCAAAACATTGAACCACTTTGCTTATTATGGGAGCAGAAGAAAAAGCATATTTAGCACTGCAACCAAGCTGTCTGACAATGTCCTATAGTATCACTGTAACAAAGACAAGCTGAATGTTGGCTTACAGAGAAATAACAACAAATTATGTAACTCTGTTAATACACAGGAATAAAGCTACAATAGTATCATCCAGGAAAAATTAGGTAATAACATACCTTAATAACCAGTTTTGTACCATACATAATCCTGGAGATAAAACTGGCAATTATGACATAAACATTTAAGGCCACTGAAAAATTGACTTTTATCTAATATGTACTAAATGTAACACTTGCAGTTGTCTTTACATTAGAAAAAAAAAATCACCAATAATTTTACAGAGCTGGCTATAAAAATCTTAACAAAACTTTATGGTTACAGTACAAAATGTTTAGGGTTTGGGAATGGGGTATGCAATAGGAAAGCTTTGAAATATTATAGTAAGTGAGAAGAGGAGAGAGAAGTGGAAGACTGGATCTTACTGAGGAGTAGAAGGATCTCTATAGAATTAAGTAAAAGTAGGTAAAAATGGTAATAAATAGATGATAAAAAGAAAAAGGAAGTAAAAAGAAATTATAAAGTAAGAATAAAAAGCAGAGAAATAAAAGAAGGAAAAGAAACTGTAAGTAAGGCTAAATGACAAATGAAGATTGCTGAAACCCTGGGAAACTCCAGAATGAGGCAGGATGGAAGAAAAGAAGAGCAAAGGAAAGGAAGACAACAACAAAAGAAAACAAAATTTAAACAATGTTCATAGTAAAGAAAACCCCAAAATAAACAAAAATCAACAAAGTGAACAAAACAAAACAAAAGATCATTGTGATATCAAGCCTATGGTTTTGGGGCTGGGGATATAGCTCAGTGGAATAAGCGCCTGCCTAGCAAGTACAGGGTCCTGAGTTCGATCCCCAGTACCGGAAAAAAAAAAAAGCCTATGGTTTTCTTCCCGGGTCTACAGGTTTTTGGCAGTGTCCAATTCAAGATATGTCTCTGCTCTCACTGGAAGACAGAAAATTCAGAGCAGAGATCCACCCTGAAAAATCACCAGTAATTGTGGTCATTTTTATCTCTTTCTAGAATATCTTTTCTTACTCTTTGTATGGTTGATTTGGTGCTCATGAAGTTCTTCCATTGTTTTTTTCTTTCTCTGACAATGTCCTACAGTATCATTGTAACAAAGGCAATCTGAATGTTGGCTTACAGAGAAATAACAACAAATTCTGTGACTCCATTAAATTGAAGGATAGTTTTGCAGGATAGGTCAGTCAGGGTTGGAAGTAGTTTTGGTTTAGGACCTAGAAATCTTCACTCCAAACTCTTCCTGATTTGATAGTTTCTGTGGAGAAATCTGCCATTATTCTGATGGGCTTTCCTTATTGAAAAGTTTTTGCACTTCTCAAGAAATCACCAGTACAGTAAAAAAAAAAAAAAAAAAAAAAAAGACCAACAAATTGGGGAAAAAAATGTTAGCCGACTGTCCCTCAGACAAAGGACTTCTATCGAGAACATATAAAGATCTAAAATAAATCAGCCCCCCCCCCGAATTGAAAGACCCAATACAAAAATGGGCATCTGAGATAAAGGAATAAAAATGGCAAATAAATGCATGAAAAAATGTTCAACATTAGTCAGTGAAGAAATGCAAATTTAAAAAACACTCAGATTCTATATTACCCCAGAAAGAATGACTATCATCAAGAAATCAGCCAGTAACAAATGCTGGCAAGGCTGTGGGGGAAAAAAAGAACCCTTCTCCAATGTTGGTGGGAGGTTGGACTTGAGCAACCACTATGATCAGTCTGGAGATAGGATTGTAGGTCCCATTCAACCCAGGTATTTCTCTTGAGCATTTTTCCAGAAGAATGACAAACTTCATACAACAGCGATATATATGCAAACATGTTTACAGCAGCACAATTTGTAATAGCTAAATTGTAGAAGAGACCGTAATGCCCACTGGCTGAGGTATGGGTGAAAAAGTGGTGGTATTTTTATATAATGGGATATTACACGGATATAAAGAAAGATAAACTCAGAGCTTTTATAGGTAAATGGTCAGTACTAGAGACCATACTCTAAGTGAAATAAAGCAGACCTGCATGTTTAAGCACTGTAATACATTTCTATAATCATTACTTTATGTATTATTTACCTTAATGAAGTTGCAGTGAGAAAAGGGCAAGAAGTACATAGGTATAAATGTTTTATTAATTTTACTATTTGTTATTTCTAGTTCTCCTAACTTTTTTTTGCAGATTAGTTATCATTTGGAGATTTTCCTTATGCCAAGGGTTTTTTCTGTAGCCACTTTTCTGCAACTGTTTTTGTCTCATAAATGCAACAATATATTTACATATAAATACTACATTGTAGAATTGTTACCCATATCCATTTAGAAAAGAAGCAGAAAAATAAAATCATATCTTTATTATAATAATCTACATAATTGCATACACAACCAATGTTTATTGCTTTCAATGTGAAAATTTACCTTTAGTATTTTGTTTATTATGGAAATGTAACTAATAGATTTTCTCAGTTTTTGCTTATTTAGGAAGATGTACTTATATAAGTGTCCTTTTTCACAGATAATTTTGTTGGATGTGAAATTATTGATAATACTTTGCTGTTCATTTCATATCTTTGAATATGTACTTCTACTGCATCATTACAGTATTTTAAATGAGATGTTAGCTTTTAATCTTGCTGAGGTTATATAGTACAGAAGGCATATTTTTTATTTCTTCCTTCAAAATTCTCTCTTTCTCCTTTATTTATCATACTAGGACTTGTCTATGTGTGTGACTATATTTATCACATCTGGTTATTATGATTTCACTTATTGTGGGTATATACTAGCACTTTGAGATTTTGGGGGGGTTAAGACACTATTTTCTCTAATAATATTTTTGCTCTTTTATGTCTACTTTTCTTCTGATATGTTATTTCCGCATAAATCACTGTACTTAACCATGTCCTATATATTTCATTTTTCTTTTTTATTTTTTTCCAATTTTCTTTAAATTGCATAAACTCTATCAAACTAAATACATGTTTTTTCATTGTTTCTTCTACTGGATGAGATGTAATGTTGTACTCCTTCAATCATTTTATTTTGGCTCTTGCAATTTTATACTCCAGATTTTTAGTATTTTTACATATTTGATTTCTTTATTCATAGTCTATATTTAATGACATAATGTCATTTCCCTTCCTTTACTTATTTAAGATATTTCCTTTACAGTTTTGAATATCTTTGAAATTTTTGTTAAATTTCACATTGGGCTTCTCTCACTTATTAATAGTTTTTTGATGTATCGATCACAATTTTCTGTTTCTTTGAACAATTCATTTTATTTAACAATCTACATATTTTGGATAACAAAATGCATCACTTGGCCATACTAATATATTTTCTTCTTTGGCACTTGTTTTTATTGTTGGTTTCTTGATTTTCATTTGTTGCATGCCTAAACTATTTTTTAAATTTTATTTTTGGAGATAAAAGAATCAAAATATATTAACAAATTGAAAGACATAAAGAAAACAACATAAAACAATAAAAACATTACAGAATTTCATAGAAGTTGAAGAGAAATTAACAATCATTGTTGTATTACATACGGTAATCTTCATATTGGGTATTCAGATAAACAAATATAGACATGTAAGAATGATCGAACAATTAAATATCAGTTGTTCCTTTCAAGAAATCAACAGAAACTAATAGTACAATTATTCTGGCCATCTTGTGTATATATATGTTTTTTATCTTTCTTTATTATCTCCTTTTCCTCATCCCACTCCTTCTGTCATTTTGAGCAGTTTCTTTCCATTCTTCACTATCTATTGTCCCTTTAGACATCATTTACTCTTTCAGGTTCTTATACTAGGGAGACAATATGATATTCAAACATGTGAATCTTATTTCACTTATGAATATAGTCTCTAGTGGTGAACATTTACTTATAAAAGCCTCAAGATCATCTTTCTTTATAGCTGTGTAATATTCCATTATATAAAAATAACACATCTTTTTTATCCATTCCTCATTTAATGGGCATTTGGGTTGTTTCCAAGATTTAACTATTACAAATTGCATTGATATAAACGTGGCTGCACATATGTCATTGTGGCATGATATTTTTAGTTCTTCTGGAAAAATATCCAGAAGGGCAATAGCTGAGTTGAATGGGACCTATAAACCTAGTTCACTGAGGAATCTCAAGACTGATCTCCAGAGTGGTTGCACCAGTCTACACTCACACTAACAATGGGGAATAGTTCCTTTTCCCCATAGCCACTCTGGTATTTGTTGTTGGTTGATTTCTTGATGATAGCCATTGTTTCTGGAGTCAGATATATTCTCAGTATTGTTTTAATTTTCATTACTTGAATGACTAATGATGTTGAACATTTTTCATGTATTTATATGCCATCTGTATTTCTGCATGTGTGAAATGTGTATTCATCTCAAATGCCCATTTTTGAATTCGGTTTTGATCTTTTGGGACCTGATTTTTTAAATTCTTTATATGTTTGCGATAGATATCCTTTGTCTGATGGACAGTTTGCTAAATTTTTTTCCCAATTTGTGGTGTTTGTTTACTCTGTTGGTAATTTCTTTAGATGTGCAAAAGCTTTACAATAAGATAAGATACCAGTTGTTTCTTTGAAGAATTTTCAGTGCAGTTGTTGTGGTTTGTGTCTGCATGTCCCCCCAAATCCTTAAGCAGTTATGGGGTGGCTTTTAGAGTTTATGACTGATCCATGATCCAGTGCTGGGATTATGTGTGTGATAGCTATATCCACCCTAGGGTGGATAGTTTGCTGGGATTATGGAAGTGAAAGCTATGCCCGCCCTAGGGCTGATAGTTTGTATATGTAATCGAGAGAAAGAGGCTGCTGGCTGCCATTCCTCCCCTTTGCTCTTGCTATTTTTGCTGTGTACTGATGCCATGAACTGTTTTCCTCTGCCATGTGCCACTCTGCCTCAGAACCAGCCAAATATGCACTGAAACCTCCACAAACTGTAAGTTAAATAAACCTTTCCTTCTTTTATTTTGGGTGTTGGGTATTTTCTCTCAGCAACAAGAAAAAAGTAACCAAGGCAGAGTTTTGTTTTTGTTCATGGACTCTCTTCCTATCCCCATGTCTTTAATTTTTCTACCTAATTTCTCTGCCAGTAGATTTAATGTTTCTGTTTAAATATTTAGCTCTTCAATTCATTTTGACTTTCATTTGCTGCATGGTAATAGACATGAGTCTATTTTCAGTCTTTGGCATGAGCAAGGCAGTTTTTCAACATAATTGTTAAAGAGGCTCTTTCCTCCAGCGAACTTGTTTGTCCCCTTTGTCAAAGATAAGGTGACTGAGTGTGCTTGTGGGTGTAACTGTGTGTTCCAGTCTGTTCCGCTGATCCTCAGGTCTGCATTTTCTAAATACCATTCTGATTTTATAGCAGTAGACTTGTAGTATAATTTTGAGTTACAGATTGTGATTGCCTTTTTTGCCCTAGATTGCTTTGATAATCTGGATCTTTTCCAGTTCCAGGTGTATTTTAGGAATGTTTTCTCTAGATCTATGATGTATACTAATGGTATTTTAATTGGGATTGCATTGACTATACAACAATTTTGTGAGTATGGGCAATTTCACAATGTTGGTTCTTCCCATTCATGAGCAAGGAAAGACTTTCCATTTCTGAAATCATCTCAGATCTCTTTTTTATAGAGTACTGTAGTTTTCACTGTACAGATCTTTTAATTCTTTTGTTAAATTGATTCCTGAATATTTCATTTTTTTGGATGCTATGATGAAATTTATGATTTCCTCAATATCTCTTTCAGTGTATTTGTAGTTTACATACAGGAATTCTACTGATTTTTGAGTGTTGATATTATATCCAGCTACGCTATTGAATTTTTTTACTAATTCTAAGAGCATTTTAGCAGATTTTTAGGTCTTCTATGTAGAGAAGTATGTCATCTGTGAATAATAATAATTTTACTTCTTCCTTTCCTATCCTTAATCCTTTTATTTCTCACTCTTGTCTAATTGCTTTGGCTAATGCATCCAGATCTGTGTTCAACAGAACTGGTGACAGTGCACACCCTTGTTTTTTTTCCAGATTTTAAGTGAAAATTTTCAGTTTTTGTCCATTTAGTATGTTGTTGGATGTACATTTTTCATAGATAGCTTTGATCAGACTAAGGTAAAGATCATATATTCTTATTTTCTGTAGGGTTTTATCATGAATGAATGTTAGACTTTTTTTTTAAGTAAAAGCACAAAAACAAATTAACAAACAGACACAAAGTAGCATAAGAAATAGTACAATCAAAACTGATTTACAGAGAATGTGACATGGACTCAACAATGGTTGTTGCTTTACCTATTGATATCTTCAAAGTGTATATTCATGAACACAAATACAGACATGCGAAATTGGTCAAACAATTAATCATCTCAACATCAGCAAAAAAAAAAAAAAAAGAAACCAGAAAGCATTAACAAAGAGGCACAAAATAGTACAATAACAGTAAGATCAGAATTGAATTATAGACAAAGCATCAGAAAACCAGCAATAGTTGCTGCTTTGCATATTGATATCTTCAAAGTGTGTGCTCAGGATAACACATACAGACATACAAGATTGATCAAATAACCCGTCATCGATTATTTCTTAGCATTAAGTGATATACTACAATAGTAGAACCATGTTAGCTCTCCTGCATATATGTATATTCATATATACATACATACATTTTTGCCTCTTTCTTTTCTCCTTTCCCTCGTCCCATCTGTTCCTTGCTTTTGAACAGATTTCCTTAATGTCTCTTAGATTATAATTCCCACCCTCAGGTTTTTACACCAGCGATACAATACATTGCCTGCTCATGTACCGCTGATTTATTTCTCTTATGAGTATGGACTCCAGGTTTGACCACTTGCCTACAGAGTCCCCAAAACTGTCTTTCTTTATAGTTGAATAATATTCCATTATATAAAAATGCCACAGTTTTTTAATCCAGTCTTCTGTGCAGGGACACTTGGGTTACTTCCACATTTTAGCTATTAAAAATTGCGCTGCTATAAACATGGGTGCACATATATCAGAGTGATATGGTGTTTTCAGATCTTCTGGGAAAATACCCAGAAGGGGAATAGCTGGTTTGAATGGAACCTCTAGACCTAGTTTGCTGAGAAATCTCCAAACTGCCCTCCACAGCGGTTGCACCAGTCTGCATTCCCACCAGCAGTGTAATAGAGTCCCTATTTCTCCACAGCCTCGCCAGCATTTGTTATTGGATGATTTCTTCATACTGGCCAGTGTTATTGGAGTGAAATGAAATCTTGATGTTGTTTTTATTTCCATTTCTCGAATGACTAAGGAAGTGGAACATTTTCTCATATACTTATTTGCCATTTGTATTTCTTTATCTGAGAATTGTGTATTCATTTCAGCTGCCCATCTCAGGATTGGGTCCTTGAATTTGGACAGGTGTATGTTTTTTAAATCTTTGTATGTTCTAGATAGCAGTCCTTTCTCTGAGGGACAGCCAGCAAGGATTTTTTTCCCAATTTGTGGGTTTTCTTTTTATTTTGATGGTGATTTCTTTAGATGTACAAAAACTTTTCAGTCGAATGAGGTCCCAATTATTGATTCTTTGAAGTGTTTCCCTTGCAGTTTCATTTTTGTTCCTGAATTCTCTGCCTACTCCTATGTCTTCAAGATTTTTACCTACTCTCTCTTCCAATAGATTTAGAGTTTCTGTTTCAATATTGAGATCTGTGATCCATTTTGACCTGAGTTTGGTGCATGGTGATAGACTGGGGTCTATTTTCAGTTTTTGGCAAGAGGCAAGCCAGTTTTTCCAGCACCATTTATTAAACAGGCCTTCTTTTTTCCAGTGCGTTTGGTTGACCCCTGTGTCAAATATTAGGTAGCTGAGTGGGTTTTTTGTTATGGTTGCATCTTCCAGTCTGTTCCATTGATCCTCAGGTCTGTTTTTTAGCCAGTACCAGGTTGATTTTATTACAGTAGCTTTGTAGTATAATTTCAGGTCAGGGACTATGATTCCACCTGATTTGTCCTTTTTGCCCAGGATTGCTTTTGCTATTCTGGGTCTCTTCTGGTTCCAGATGAATTTGAGGCATATTTTCTCTAGATCTGTGAGGTATCTTAATGGTAGTTTGATGGGAATTGCATTGAATCTGTACAGCAGTTTTGGTAGTATGGCCATTTTTACAATGTTAGTTCTTCCTAGCCATGAGCATGGTATGTTTTTCCATTTATTGAAATCCTCTTCAATCTCCTCTTTCAGAGTATTGTAGTTTTCACTGAATAAATCTTTCTCATTCTTTGTTAGATTGATTCCTAAGTATTTCAGTTTCTTGCTTGCTATTTTAAAAGGTATCGTTTCCTCAATTTCTCTCTCAGTCTGTTTGTTGTTCGTTTATAGGAATGCTATTGATTTTTGGTTGTTGACTTTGTATCCAGCTACACTGCTGAAATTGTCAATTAATTCCAGGACTTTTCTTTTGGAGTTTTTGGGGTGCTCCATGTATAGTATCATGTCATCTGCAAATAGTGATAGTTTGACTTCTTCTTTCCTATCCTTATTCCTTTTATTTCTCTCTCTTGTCTGATTGCTCTGGCTAATGTTTCCAGAACTATGTTGAATAGGAGTGGTGACAATGGACATCCTTGTCTTGTTCCTGACTTTAAAGTGAAAGTTTTCAGTTTTTTTTCATTTAGTATGAGTTTGGCTGTTGGTTTATTATAGATGGCTTTGATCAGATAGAGGTAGAGACCATCTATTGCTACTTTTTCTAAGGTTTTTAACATATATGCATGTTGGACTTTATCGAAAGCCTTTTCTGCATCTCTTGAGATGATCATGTGGTTTTTGTCTTTGACTGTATTAATATAGTCTATTACATTTATTGATTTGTGAATATTGAACCATCCCTGCATTCCTGGAATGAATCCTACCTGGTCGTGGTGTATAATTCTCCTTATGATTCGCTGTAATCTATTTGCCAATATTTTGTTGAGTATCTTTGCATCTATGTTCATTAGAGAAATTGGTCTGTAGCTCTCTTTCTTGGTTGGGTCTCTCTCTGGTTTTGGTATCATTATAATACTTGCCTCCAGAAATGTGTTAGGGAGAGTTGCTTCCTTTTCGATTTCATTGAAGAGTTTGAGGAGTGTTGGCATTAGATCTTCTCTGAATGTTTTATAGAATTCTGCTGTGAATCCATCAGGGCTTGGGCTTTTTTTGTTGCTAAGTTTTTAATAACATTTTCAATCTCATTAATTGATATTGGGTTGTTCAGGATTTTTACATCTTCCTGATTCAATTTTGGTAATTTCTACCTTTTTAGGAATCTGGCCATTTCTTCTGTATTTTCTATCCTATGGGAATACAGATTTTCAAAGTAGGTATTAATGATATTTTGGATTTCTTTTGGATCTGTAGTGACTTCATCCTTTTCATTCCTTATTGCTTGAATTTGAGATCTTTTCCTCCTTTTTTGATAATGTTGGCTAGGGGTTTATCAATTTTATTTATTCTTTCAAAGAACCAACTCTTTGATTCACTAATTTTTTGTAGAGTTTTCTTCATCTCAATTGCATTAATTTCGGCCCTGAGTTTTATAATCTCCTCCCTTCTTTGGGCTCTTGGTTTGGCTTGTTGCTCTTTTTCTAAGAATTTGACGGGTAGCATTAAGTTATTTATTTTCTCTCTTTCTGTTTTCTTTGTATATGAGTTCATTCCTATAAATTTCCCTCTGAGGACTGCTTTCATTGCATCTCACAGATTCCGGTAGGTTGTACTTGCGTTTTCATTTATTTGTAGGTATTTTTAAATTTCTTCTTTAACTTCTTGTGTGACCCATTGGTTATTCAGGAGATTCTTGTATAATTTCCAAGTGTTTATGTGGTTTTTGGATTTCTCGTTGTCATTAATTTCGAATTTCATTGCACTGTGGTCCGATAATATACATGGGATAATTTCAATTCTTTTGCATTTAGGTAGATATTCTCTATGGGCTAGAATGTGGTCTATTTTAGAGCAAGACCCCTGTGCAGCTGAGAAAAATGTGTATTCTGATGTTGTGGGGTGGAACACTCTGTATACATCTACTAAGACCATTTATTCACACTTTTGGTTCAGGTCTGTTATTTCTTTGCTGAGTTTCTGTCCAGTTGACCTGTCTCTTTGTGTCAGAGGGATGTTTAGGTCCCCTATTACAATAGTGTTATTAGTTGTTTGATTTTTCACATCTGTGAAGATTTGACTTGTAAAGTTTGGTGCTCCATTGTTTGGTGCTCCATTGTTTGGTGCATATATGTTTAGGTTTATTACCTCTTCCTCTTGCAGTTTTCCCCTAACTAGTATGTAATGGCCTTCTTTATCTCTTTTGATTGTTTTTGGTTTGAAGTTTACATTGTTTGCAAACATAATAGCTACCCCTGCTTTTTTCTGGGCGCCTGTTGCATGGAGAATTATTTTCCAACCTTTAACTTTCAACCTGTGGATTTCCTTTTGAGTAAAATGTGTTTCCTGTATACAGCATATCATTGGATTGTGTTCCTTAATCCACTCTTCCAATCTTTTCCTTTTGACTTGTGAATTGAGGCCATTTACATTAAGGGTTATAATGGTTATATGTTGGCTTATTCTAGTCATGTTATTGACTTGTTGTTTTCTTTCTTTTGGTGACTGTTGAATTACTTGTTCTCTTTAGGGAGCTATTTCTATCATTGTTCTTTGGATTGTGGTCTCTTTTTTCTCTGTCTAGAATATCTTTTAGTGCTTTTTGCAATGCTGGTTTAGCACTCATGAAGTTCTTCAGTTGTTCTTTCTCATGGAAATATTTTATTTCTCCTTTGAATTTGAGGAATAGTTTTGCAGGATACATCAGTCTGGGTTGGAAGCTGTTTTGTCTCAGAATCTGTAATATCTCGCTCCGAGCTCTTCTTGATTTCATGGTTTCTGTTGAGAAGTCTGCTGTGATTCTGATGGGCTTTCCTTTATAGTGATCTGTTTCATTTCTCTAGCAGCTTTTAATATTGTATTCTTTTGCTGGATATCTGGGATATTGACTATTATATGTCTGTGTTTGTTTTCCTTTTGGTTATGGATCGTTGGGGTTCTATATGCCTTGTTTAACTATACCTTGGTATCTTTTACCTTGTTTGGGAAATTTTCTGCTATCATTTCAGCAAATATTCCTTTTATATCGTTTGTGTGGTCTCCTGCTGTTTCACTCACTCCTATTACTTGAATACTATTTCGTTTTGCCTCATCTTGCAGCTTTTGGATTGATTTTTCTTGTGTCTTTGATGATTTTATGAGATCCTCCCTTTCACACTCATAAGCTGCCATGCTGTCTTCAAGGTCTGAAATTCTATCGTCAGTTTCATTTAAGCAGTTTTGCAAGCATTCCATGGAAGTTTTGAAATCCTGGCAATCTCTTTGGACCTGTTTCATTCTTGGTAATTCATTCCTAAATTGCTCTTGTAACGTTTCCATTTGTTTCCTATTTTCTTCTAATCTTTTATCTATTTCTTCTCTATGTGTGCGGAACATTTCTTCCATTATGGTTTTCAGTGCATTTTTTCTCTGAGAAATCATTGCAGGTATGTGGCTTATTTCTGCTTTAAACTCTTTTATGGCCTGTTGGAGTTGTTTCACTTCAGATGCAATCGTTTCATAACTTTCAGGTATGTGTCTTCCTAGTTCCCCTGTATCCTTGCATTCAGGACTTGTTCTGGGTGGGGTTGAGTTCTGAGACTGCGTTTTATTCTTCTGTCTTCCCATTTTTGGGTATCAGATTCAAAATATTGAGCAATAAATTACCCAGGCAGTTCACCAGGCAAAGGTCTGCTGTAGAGGCTGCTCCAATGACTCCTTCTCTTCAGGAGAATGTCCCTTAAGCTTTCTGCTGAGAGTTCTGCTTAAAAGGCTGTTCAGTTGCTGGTTTGCTACTCCCTACAGAGACCTGGGTGTCGTGTGTAAGAGTGCTCCCCCGCCCTCCCAGGGTTCCCTGCAGCTATAGGGACGGATCTCCTCCCCCACTCGGTGATCTGGTCCCGAGCACAGATAGCTCACCAGTTTCAGAGTCCCTGCATGAGGTAAGGTTCCAAAGTGCCAGTATTTTGTGCTATGCTCATGATCCCCCGCTCGCCGCCACTTCTGTTTCCTCGCGCTCTCCGGGTCTGGGGGAGGGAGCGGGATGCTCCACTCCTCTGTGCTCCTTGCGCCGCCTCGGCTGTGGACTACAGGCCGCTGAGGGCCTTGGCTGCATAGCCTGCCCAATGCATGCGAGATCGGAGACTGCCCAGTGTTGATGCTGCTAAAATCCGATTTTTGACGGGAGTCGCTGGCAAGCTGTGCCGGTTCGGGAGGTGGGAGGGATCGAGTTGGCTGTGCCCCCAGGGCACTTGGACCCAGCCAAGCCACCTCCCCACGCGGAGCGTCTCGGGTGCCCAGCGTTTCGGGCTTTCCCACGTCTTGCCACGGCAATTTGGGCCACTCTACCGCGCCTCCCCCGGCAGCTCAGAGAAACACGTTCAGTTTGAACTTCCCAGCCGAGGTCCCAGCATTCACGCTTGCCAAGTCTGTCTTGAGCTGGTGGTGTTTATGAAGGAGGATCGCTCCTTTGCTACTCACCTGGTCGCCATCTTCCTGGAAGTACCGAGTGTTCGACTTTGTCATTAGCTTTTTTCTGCATCTATAGAGATGATCATGTGGTTTTTGTCTTTGGCTCTACTGATATGGTATATTACATTTATTGATTTGCTCATATATTTGCTCATATTTGCTCATATCCCTGCATTCCTGAGATGAATCCCACTTGGTCATGTTGTATGATTTTCTTGATGTTTTACTGCATTCTCTTTTCTAGTATTTTATTCAGTATTTTTGTATCTATTTTCATTAGGGAGATTGGTCTGTAGTTCTCTTGCTTGTTGAGTCTTTCTCTAGTATTGTTTCAATATATAAATTTTTATCTTTTTTTTCCCCTTTCTTTGTGATACTGGGGATCAAACTCAGGACCTTGTGCCTTCCAGGCAGGCACTTATTCCACTGTGCTATATCCTCAGGCCTGGTTTCAATTATAATACTTACCTGCAGAAATGAGATAAGGAGAATTTCTTTCTTTTCAATTTAATTGAAATTTTTGAGGAATATTGGCATTAAATCTCTGAATTTCTTGTAGGATTCCAGTGTAAATCCATCAGGACCTGAGCCCTCTTTGTTGGTATGTTTTTAATCATGTTTCCTATCCCATCAATTCATACTGAGTTATTCAGGATTTTGATATCTTCTTGATTCAACTTTGGTCACTTGTACATATCTAAGAATTTGTCCATTGCTTCGGAGTTTTCTCCCCTATGGAAGTAAAGATTTTCATAGTAGATATTGATGATCTTTCGAGTTTCCTTAGGATCTGCAGTGATTTCACCCTTTTCTTCCCTTATTGAATGAATTTGAGTGTTTTTTTAATAAGATTGACTAGTGGTTTTTCAAATTGATTTATTCTTTGAAAGAACCAACTCCATTCATTAATTTTTGTAATGTTTTCTTCATGTCAATTGCATTAATTTCTGCCTTGATCTTTATAATTTCCTCCCTTCTTTGGGCTTTAGGCTTGTCCTATTCTTCTTTTTCTAAAAGTTTCAGTTGCAACAATAGGCTATTTACTTCTTCTCTTTCTGTTTTCCTGATATATGAGTTCACTGGTATAAATTTACCTCTTAGTACTGCTTTCAGTGCATCATACAGATTCCAGTGAGGTATATTTACATTTTTGTTTGTTTGTAAGTATTGTTTAATTTCTTCTTTAATTTCATATGTGACCCATTGGTTGTTGAGGACATTTCTATTTAATTTGCAGGTGGTTATAGAATTTTTGTGGTTCCTTTTGTCATTAATTTCCAATTTCATTGCACTATGATCAGAAAATATAGAATGCATAATTTCAATTTCTTTGCATTTACTTAATCATGCTCTGTGGGCAAGAATGTGGTCTATTTTAGAGAACATCCCATGTGCAGCTGAGAAGAATATCTATTTGATATTGTCAGTTGGAACACATTACAAACGTGTACTAAGTCCAATTCTGCACATATTTGGTTCAGATCTGATATTTCTTTACTGATGTTTTGTCTGGTTGACCTATGTCTTTGTGTCAGTGGGGTGTTTACATCCCCTATTACAATAGTTTTATTATTAATTTGACTTTTCATATCTATTAAGGTTTGTCTTACATAGTTTGGTACTCCCATGTTTGGTGCATACATAATTATGCTTGTTATCTGTTGCTCTTGCAGTTTTCCCCTAACAAGTATGTAGTCACATTCTTTATCTCCTTTGCTTATTCTTAGTTTGACATTCACATCCTCCGCAAACAGAATAGCTATCCCTGCTTTTCTCTGGGTTCCTGTTGCATGGGGAGTTGTTTTCCATCCTTTGACTTTTAGTCTATGAATTTCATTTTGAGGTAAATGTGTTTCTTATATTCAGCATATTGCTGAATTTTGTTCCTTGATTTACTCTGCCACTCTGCTTTTGATTGGTGAATTGAAGCCATTTACATTAATGGTTATAACTGATAGTTTTTGGCTTATCTTTGCATGCTGTTTACTTGCTGTTAGTTTCCTAGTTTTTCTCTGTCTTTATTTGCTTACTCTACTCTGTTGCTTCTTTTATGTTGTTCTTGAAATTATGGTAATTTTTATTTCTTTCTAGAATATCTTTAAGTACTCTTTGTAAGGTTGGTTTGGTGCTGATGAAGTTCTTCATTTGTTCTTTGAAACGGAAATATTTTATTTCTCCATTAAATTTAAAGGATAGTTTTTATGGATACATGTCTGTGCAGGAAGCTGTTTTGTCTCAGGACCCAGAATATTTCACTCCCAGTTCTTCTCAAATGGTTGGTTGTTGTTGGGAAATCTGCCATGATTCTTATGGGCTTTCCTTCATAGGTGATCTGTTTCTTTTCTCTAATGGCTTTTAATATTGTGTTATTTTGTTAAACTTCTGGGATCTTGATCATTATGTCTAGGTGTAGCTTTTTTTCCATTATGACTAGTTGGAGTTCCATATACCTCACTCACTTTTCTGTATATCAAATTCTTTTTGCATGCTTGGGAAATTCCCTGCTATTACTTCTGCAACTATTATTTTAGGTAATTTGTATTGTCTCTTGCTGTTTTGTTGACACATGTTAGTCTTATCTTTGCCTTGTCTTGTAGCTATTGAATTGATATCTCTCATACATTTTTAATTTTAACAGATCCTTCCTTTTGTGATTGTTAGCTACAATGCTGTCTTCAAAACCTGAAATTCTATCTTTGGCTTCATTCAAGTGGTTTTTCTAGTTTTTGATGGTAGTTGATATCCTGGATATCTCTTTGAATCTGTTTCATGCATTCTAGTTCTTTCCTATTTTGTTCACTTAACATTTCCATCATTTTTCTGTGCTCATCTATTTTCTATATGTGTGTTTATGTGTGCTGAGTAATTCTTTCATTATTGTCATTTTGTTTTTTACCTGAGAGATCTTTTGTGATCTGAGTCTCTCTATGGCCTGATGGAGTCCTTTCTTTACTTGAGTTGCAATTATTTTAGAGATTTCAGGTGTGCGCTTACCAAGTTATCCTATGTAGATGTCTCCTGGACTTGTTCTGGGTGGGGTGGTGTTTTGAGATTGCATTTTGCTCCTTCATCTTGTCATTTTTGATACCAGAAGCAGAATGCTCAGGATTGCTCTTCCCTGGCAGTTCACTGAAGGTCCGTATCATCCCTAGTTTTCCTGGATTTGAGACATTCCCCACTGTGTTGGTGGAGATGGGCTGCCTAGTTCGGGGTCAGCAAGCAGTTGGTGGAATGTACCCAGCTCTCCTGGGACTCAGTCACAAACTTTGATGGCAGCAGAATTGGAAACATCTGGTCTGTGGTACTCAGACAGGTCCGGGCACATGTAGGTCCTAGACGCAAACCACAGTGGCAGGGGATTGTGGACCACCTCTTCTCATGTATACAGGTAGCTCATGGTGCACACAGGGCCCAGATGCAAACCATGGTGACTGGCTATTGGACAACATGGTCTAGTTTTGCCAGGAAGCTAAAGGTACACACAGGGCCCAGATGAACACTGCAGTTGCTGCAGGAACATGGGCCACCTGAGTTAATTTCCCCAGGATGTTGATAGAGCGGACCTTTCTCTCTGGGAGCTAAATCATGAACTGTCCTGGTGGCAGAACATGAGCTTCAGTGTCTGATGTCTCTAGACCACTGGTAAACAGCCTGGTGCAGTGTCCCTAGGCAGCCCAGGGTGCATGGAGGGCCCAGGTGCACACTGCAATGGTGGTATCCCCAGGAAGTTGGTTGAGTGTTCTTATCTCTCTCGGCTCTCAGATGCAAACTGTGATGGTGGCAGAATGCTGGCCATATTTGAATTATTTTAGTAATGGCTATTTAGTGTGAATTCTCTGATGTCACTTCTCAGGAGGTGCATTCTTGGACAAATGTACACTCACACTGAGATATTATTAATTTAACTTCTTTCTTTGAAAATTTATTCCCCTGAGATCTCAGTTAAATTCTCTCCATTTTGTGTTGTACACAACCACTGATTGCTAGCTGATTGCTCAGTTGTTTCGGGTAATGTCTTAGGAAATGAATTGCTCAGTAGTCTGATCTAATTTAATTGAAGCCACTTTGGAGAGCTAGAATTTGAGGCAAGGTTTTGTTTCCTCTGACCCCAGAGGGGCTCTACCTTTAAAAATTTTTCGAAGATTCTAACTACTAAACTTTAAGTAATCTATTGTCTTCTTTTGTTTGCTCTCCTGGATCTATCCTTCTGTTCTTAATTTTTTCTTTTCATATTTTCACTGTTTTGGCAGTTCGTTTGGCATGAACTTCCTCCTGCTTTGTTTCAGATAATGTTACTTCTCCTGAATATTGTTCTGAAGCTGTTTTTAAGGCCTACTTTTTCCCTCTGAGCAAAAGTTATATATCCGTGCTCTGGAACTAAATGGAGGGACGGTACTCTCTTTCTCTCAGACTGAAACACCTGATTTTCAGCAGGCTACTTTATGGGTGTAATAGTCTCCCACTTTCTCAGTTTACCTTATGCAGTATGGCATTTCTACTTGATAAATTCATGTACAAGTAAATGGATTTCTGGATTATCAACTACTCTTGCTTGTATTATACCTTCTTTAACCTACAATTGAGAGGGATGAAAACTAGAAGAATACTCTTTTAAAGGTTAGTATTTTAAATTTTGCCTGGGAGCTAGAGGTAGTCATTTGATCGTGGGTGACCCTGTTCAGCATGGAACTTTTGTCATACTGAACTATGAGGAAGGCTCTGAATCATGGCTTAACAAATCACTTATTCTCATTGTTTTAAAGAGTAATCAGGTTTGCTTAATAAGTGTTTCTCCATTTGCTGTTTGTTTTTTAGCACAACTTTGAGAAATTTTAAATTTTTAGGGATGATTTTCACCAGTTATGATCATTTTATGTAGAAGTCTCATTTGATTATTCAGGCCCCAACTCTGTAAATTATATCTTCCCTAAGTATGTCTTCCTTTATATATATATATATATATATATATATATATATACACACACACACACACACACACTTCAACCATTTATGTGTGATTTTATTTGTATATTAATTACATTTGTATTGCTGTGCCATAATTCCTAACATACACTCATTAATTCTTACCTTTCCTAGCTGATATTCCAAATGTCCATTGAAAAACTAATTCACAGCACCGTGGGATTAGCAGCCAGTGTTGGAATCACACAGGACTTGTTAAACAGTGCTAGTGAAGGAACCTATGTTCCTGGTCCAACCCACTACACCACAGGACCTGGTCACCAGGGATATGACAGCGACTCAGTAGGGCCCAGACTAGAATGCACATGATGGACAGGTGGGACTAGTGAGATGGCAAAGTCGGAAATGTTAGCCAACAGTTGGTAAGTTCAATGAACAAGGGACAAAGATATACAAGGGACAAAGATATACAAGTAGAAACAGGTGCATAGGACCACAACTTTTGTATACCTTATATTTTCATTTTATTTTATCTTTGTCACTATCTTACTTTCTTTTCCTTTTACTCAATTTTTTTCTTTTCTTGTTCTAATCCCATCCCTCAAACCTAGGGACCAAATTCAGATAATTCCTGGAATATTCCTTCATTCTTTCTTTTCTAACAATTTATCTAGTATCTCAAACCTTGCATTACCATCCTTTGTCTTCCAACCTTGCTTGTACTTCCTTTCCAGTTATCTTTACATTACACACCATTCTCCCTAAATTTCCCCACTGCAGGATAAATCCATTCTACCAAGGGGAAATCCTGTATATGCAATCTCCTAATTTATCATCAGTTCTGTAATATAACCAGATTTTGTTCCTTTGGTCTAAAGTAAAAAATTAATAGTTATAACTTCAGACTTGTGCTTCATGTTATCATTATTGCTAATTGTGCAACTTTAGCTAGGATGTCAAATCATTGTAATCATTTTTTCTCCCTTCTGTAACAATACATAGAAGGTATATGGTAATAACCTCACTATAGTCCTACAGCAAGACTGAGGAGCCAAAGAGAGGCCCTCTTAATTAATTTGGAAGTGGGGATCTTGGAATAGACAAAAATAAAGAATCTCCTGCACAGAGAAGATATCCTTGAAGAACAATCTTTCCCTGGAGAGACCTTGATATACCTACCCACTACAAACACTCAAAGGATTATCACAGAAAACAACATAAGTTTTGAAATAGAAAATAACAAGATAAGGAAGCAAAATGCTGTCTCAGAACTCCAGCCCATCAATAACAAGTCCAGGAGACATTAACATAGAAAAATTGAAAGACACACTTCTAAAATTTCTGAAACAATATCAACTGTAGTAAAGAACCAAGTCCATGAGGTTAGAGAGAAAATCAGATTAAAAATAATCTCTCAGGTAAAATGTAATGACAACAATAATGAAATAATTGCTCAGTGTATCTGAAGAAGATATAGAAAAAAGAATAGAGGAACATAGGAAAATGATGGAAACTGGGAATGAACAATTTAGGAAAGAATTACAGTGCAAGAAAAAGTTTCAAAGACATTTCTAGGAAATTGACAATTCCACAGAAAGCTGGCAAAGCCACTTGAACAAAACTGAAGATAGACTTCCAGACCTTGAAGACAGGATTGGGGCTAGAGATCACAAAAGCAAGGATCTCTTACAAATAGCAAAGAAATAAGAAATCACAATTCAATAGTTGCAAGAGATTGAAAAGTAAAACCATATGACTGATAAATGTCAGTGTAAAAGCAAAAGTGAACACAAATGACATGAAAAACTGCTTGCAGAAGTAGTAGAAAATTTCCCAAGCATCTGAACAGAATCCAACACAAAGTGAGGCATATAGATCTCAAAACAGCCATGATCAAAATAAATCTACATCCTGACATATAATAATCAAGTTCCCAGATTAAGTATGAAAACAGAATATTAAAAGCAGTTAGAGAATAA
Source organism: Dinomys branickii (assembly GCA_004027595.1). Classification (NCBI taxonomy): domain Eukaryota; kingdom Metazoa; phylum Chordata; class Mammalia; order Rodentia; family Dinomyidae; genus Dinomys; species Dinomys branickii. The sequence goes on from PVLD010018799.1 coordinate 31,912, forward strand.
AACTGATCACCTATAATGAAAAGGCACTGAGGAACGTGGCATACTTCTCAACACAAACCATCAAGTCAAGAAGAGCCTGGAGAGAAGAATTTCAAGTCCTGAGAGAAAATGCCTTCCAATCCATATTGATATACTTTGAAAAACTGTCTTTCAAAATTACTGGAGAAAAAAAAATGCTTCCATGATGAAAAATAATTTTAGAAATGGGTGAACAGGAAACCCACCCCACAAAGACTACTGAAAGATATTAAATATAGAGATAAAAGTGACTGCAATTTCAGAAACAATATTAGAAAGAAACCGCCAGGCAAGGCATGCAATTAAACAGAGGCGGCGGGGGGGGGGAACACAGGCAACCAACATCAGGAAAATGACATGACAAGGATAAGTCATCACAAAACAGTTGTAGCCATCAATGTAAATGGCCTCAATTAACCAATCAAATGAAAGAAGCTGCTACAGTGGATCAAGAAACAAAATTCAACCATATGCTGTATTCAAAAAACACATGTCACTCAACAAAACTTATAAACTGAAAGTCAAAGGATAGAAAACAATACTTCATGCAAGAGGAACCTAGAAAAAAGCAAGGCTAGCTATACACTTTGCAGACAATGTGAACTTGAAACTAATAATAATCAAATGAGATAATGAAGGCCACTACATACTTGTTAAGGTAAAAATTCAATAGGAATTGATAACAATGATAAATATATATGAACCAACAATGCAAGCCCCAAACTACATTAGGCATATAGTAATAGACATGGAAAATTGTATAAGCAACAACACAATTATAATAGAGAACATTAATATCACATTGACACAAAAAGATAGATCAACTAGACAAAAAAAAACTCATCAAAGAAATAATGGAATTGAACTAAACCTGTGAACAAATGTACTTAGTAGACATTTATAAAGTGTTCCACCCACCAAAATCAGAAGACACATTCTTCTCAGCTGCACACAGTATGTCCTCTAAAAGGGACCATATACTAGACCATATACTTCTCAGAGGTGTTTTCCAGGCTTGAGGTTTTGAATCTGCTCAAGATCCTACCTCTTCAATTCATTGAAGATTGTTGCCTATTTGGCAAAGCCTGTGGTTCCTTGGCACTGGCTTATAGAATTTTTCATGATCCTTTGGGAATCTCAATCTTGGTATACCAGAAAAACAAGTGGTTAGAACAACTATGTAACTCTGGCTAAATGATAAAAATCAGCAATTACAATATCAACAAACACAGCCTAGAAAATGACAAATGGAAGTAACTATTAATTTGCCACCTTTAACCATATAGAATAGCATTGCTATATAACAAAATCTAAAATGAAACAGAATATTGTATGCAGTAAATAAGCCCTCAGTATGGCAATTTTACTCTAAGAGAAGAAAATTCAAAGCGGTGTTGGAGGAAAAGTAGCAAAATATAACAAAAAGAAGAGATTAGATGTGAGGCCAGAGAACAAAGGAGAATCATACAAACTTTGGGGAACCGGTGTAGAAGACAGAAGAGCAAAAAAGGAGGAAAAAATATAAACAAGTAGAGAACTGAACAACAACAAAATTACTAGAAACTATGTTCACATTCATACAAAAACAATGAAGAAAAAAACAAAAGACAAGAAAAATAAAGAAAAATGAACTAAAAAATAGAAAAAATATCTGCTTTAAGGTGTGTCTCCATTTCCACTGGTAGATAATATAGCCAGAATCCATATTCACCACAAGCAATGCCAGCATGATAGCAGCATCTCCATTGTGATATAGAGGATAAGTCCAGCAATCCTGCACCCCTATTTCCACTGAACTTCTGGTTGGCCCTCAATAGCAAGGCTGGTACCAGATTTGCCACACCTGCAGCAGTCCCTGGGCCCTCTGTAGTCTTGTCCTGTGTTTAGAGTTGCTAGGTAGTACAAACAGCCACTCTGAGCCCTAAGCTCAACTGTCCTTTCTCCCCAAGATGGCTCCTGATGGCTTCTCTTGTGGGAAGTAACAATGGGACAACTCACCACCAGCCATGGCAGTCTACTTCACTCCACCTCTCTACTATTGTGCTTCTGTAAGGAGGCCTCTGTAGTAGCAAGCACTCATGTGGCATCTGCAGGTTCAAGCAGCACTTCCCACACGAGTCTGGACTCAGGCAGAAAGTGCTACTTGTTTACTCCTTCTTCTTTATTACAGTTTCTTTCTTCACTCTCCCCATGGGCTTCAACTCTCACTTCAGATCCTTCCCATGTCCTGGGGACTCACTTCACTCTTTCTCTTTCTCACATTGCTGTATTCCAGTGTCTGGATGCCAAGTCATAAAGAGCCTCTTTCTTTGCTGCTCACTACTCCATCTTCCAATGATATACTGTAATAATTAGCTCATCATAGTAATTTTATAGAAGTCTCAAAATTTTATTCTATCAACAATTTCCTTTTTCTCTGTACTTAAGTACAACTAATTCATGATGAAGAAAAGAGTCTTACAAATAGCATTTAGATATATGTGAATTTAGCAGGAAGTTTTAGTAGTTAATTAGCTGAACTTTTTGATTTTGTCTTAAAACTCTTTTCTCCTTAAATAATATTTATTGCTACAATTATGAACTGGTTTTTTTAGTGACATTGAGGTTACAACCTAGGGCCTTCACAATGAGTTACATCCCAATGCGTTTTTATTTTTGACTTAGGGACAAATCTTATCAATTCACCAAGTTTCCCTGCCTGAACTGGAACTTGCAATCCTAATTCAGGCTCACTGATTGCTAGAATACAGGCATGCACCACTATACTTGCAATTAAAGAAGATTTGTGACTTTTTGAATATCCTATTCACTAGTGATAAGAAGATAAAAGCAATTCTTTGTTCTTTGCACGGAAGGCCATGGGAACCTGTCCCAGATCCCTAGAACCCATGGTAACAGTATGATTAACACTCTTAAGTTTTCTGCAGGAATGGACCTGCTTTCTTTTAAACATATTTGCTAGAATGAACTCTACATTTTTCTTTCATATTATTGACATGAGTTAATTAGTTTAACAAGCTACCTCCCAAAGAGGTTTGAGGTTAGAACAGAATAACAATGTACAATTTCAAAATAACATGCTTTATAAATTAGTGGATTACAAATTAATAACACTTAAAACAACAGTCTCTGAAGTGAGGGCCTCTGTAAGTCATTTAAATTTAAAATTTAACTTTGATTAAATAACTAGTCTTCCTAGGGAAATATATTATCCTCATAGAGCACCAAAATATACTATGGATAGCTCAGCAACTTTTCTATAGAAAAGTTACAACATAGTTATACACACAATCCTGTTACGTTTAAAAAGATGCTTGAACCAAAATAATGATATAGTTATAGAAAATGATTCTGCCAGCACTCATATCAGTGGAGTATACTAGGAACATGGAGTATACAGCAGGGTAATAAAACTATATATCAACAACGAATAAAATGCAGAGAAGGCTACCCTAATATCTCTCCTTTGAAATCACTTCCAAATGAATTCTTATAATCCAAAGTGGTTGAGAACAAGTGAGGAAAAGTGACAATATATTGACATAAGTATATTTAGTATAATGTAATGAAGATAATTGTCAGAATATATTTTGTTGTGGTTCAGATAGGAAATGTGATTTTAGGATGCTAAATTCCTTTAGACAAAACTTTCCCTTCATTGTGAATACTTACACTTACTTGAAATTTAAATTTATTTTTAGAATTATTTAAACTCATAGTCATTTAATTGGGTAAAAGAGACTATTTTTCAAGGAATAAAGTTGAAAGTCATGCACTTTCAAAATTCAGATATCATTATCATAGATCTGAATAAGTATGCCATCACAACGATCCCTATTATTCTCCAACATTCATCAGTTTAAGGACAGATACATATTTTATAGTCATGTTCTTTAGTTCTACCCAAAAGCTGAATTAAATTTTAATCATACTGGTACTGTAGGCAAATTGTTCCATTTAATGTAGCTTCCCAACAACTGACCCAGGCACATACACTTGAGGAACTTGAAACCATAGCACACTACCTCAGCCCGGACCCCCAATACCTGAGGCTGATATGAAGCTAGAGGCCAGCGACAGCACCACTGGCAGTACCCCTGGCCTTTGGCCACCAATTTCACATGCTGCAAGTCTTATAGACACCAGTTGATAAATGTTCAGAGTTGAAATCTCATAAAAAGGAGTTAGATGTTGCTGTAAATTTGCTTTTTATCTCTCTCAGCAATTTTCTGACTATATCACTTAATGCTTTTAATAATAGGTTTTAGGGGAAATTTCAGCAATAAATTTTGCTGTCTTTTAGAATTCTTCATTAGATTTCCCAAACCAATAACTGAGAAATATATGGCTCATATGAAAAGTTGAAGTTTTAGAGTTTAGCTTAATGTGGTTCAAAAAAATAATAAAGAAACTGAAAATATTCAATTCAGACTTTAACTTTTTTGGGAGAGATTATGGGAAGTTCTACTAATATTGTCAGGGTTGAACTATGAATGTTCATAACTTTAATTTATTTATGTATGTGAAATAATCAGAGTAGACAAAGAAAAAAAGGAACAAATATCATAAAATAGTGGTTATAATTTCACTTAATATTTCCCCAATAACTACTATAATTTGCTGGGAATAAATTGAATAAAGAAATCATCAGTAAAGCAGTAATTTATAAGTACATGTATTAGGGAATTGATGGTGATATATAATGTATGATATGAAGATGATATGTAATATGGTGGAAATATTATAACTTCCAGTCAGCTAATGTTCTAAACTCTGAGTTGGTGGTCTCTAAAATGGAGGAATGAATTCTAGGAATAACAGAAGTTAAGAGTAGAAAGAATTTATCAAAAGAAGAGATTCTGAGAGAGAAAGAAGGGAGCATTGAAAGTGGATTGCCCACCAAACCCACTTTGTTTTATTGAGCAAAGCCAAAAGGTAAGGCAGCTTCAAGGTGGGACAGAACAATTATCAACAAATAAGATTACAAGTGTATCCATTTACATAATATTGATCCAATCAGAAGTTACAAGGTGGGTGTGAGGTGGGACAAACCTATGGTCAACCAATAATATTAAAACAAGTACTGTCACTTAGGTAATATTGATAAAATGGGGAAGCAAGTCATGTAATAAGCATACTAGGAATGAACAAGGATTTTCTAGGAAGGAATGAGCTAGGGTGGTTTGGGGCCCCCACTCAAAGTGACAGATGCCTATTTAGAATATCAGCCACTGCTGTTTATCCCTAAGGGAAGTATGTGTGTAGTCCATCCTATTTTTCTTAAAGCCTGGTATTCAGTGACTATCCCTCCTGCTACAATTATCTTCCTTTCTGAGGACTCAACCTCAAAAAGGAACTCAACTCAACTGGATGGCTGTCTGTAATATTAAAACTAACTTAGCTGTTTACTATAGTGGGACTCGAGTCTTACAGTAAATTTATCATTAGAATAGGTTTTCTTATAGTCATAAAGATAATTTTATGTTAATAAAATATGCTGATTCTATGCCAGACATTTAATCAAAGCATGGTTCCATAATAATTTTAGTTTAAGTAGTTAAAGTCTTGATTGTTGTATTTTTATGTACCATGAAATATGATGTACATGAGGTACATAGGTAATATAGACAATCTATAACTAATAAAAAACAGTTTCAATTTAGAATATCCCACCAGTCTATGTGGAAATGGCTTGTTGCAATTGATTCGTAGAGAAACCTATAAGAAATGAGGCCTATTGGGAGGTTTCGAAACATACGGGTTGTACCTTTAAAGGGGATAGTGGAACCAAGGTCTCTGCCTCTTTATTTTTCTGTAACTTAGACTTGAAGTGAATGGGTTTTCTAAGGGCACAGTCTTTCCACAAAGGAGTGCTGCCATGCCACAGTTCTAAAACAATGGAACCAACTGATCATGAATCCTCCAAAACTGTCATCTAAAATAAATCTTTACACTAAATTGATTATCTTAGAATTTATTAGAGTAATGGAAACCTGACTAAAATATGAAAACTTTTATTTATCTAAGATTATATTTAGAATACAATGATGAAGGAAGTGTAAGTATCAAACAATGAAAAAAATCTTTTCCATTTGTTCTGAAATATCTTTAGGATTGTAAAATATTACACATATATGAATCCAAGC